>JAWPHD010017906.1:0-42414 GCA_037043455.1 Cyrtodaria siliqua
CAGTGATTTAATATAAGTTGCAAGAACTTGTTACATAATCGATGTAAATAAATATTTTAAACTATAAACAAGTCATATAATTGTTATTATGTCTGTTGAAATTGTGAATGTGTTGACATGAATGCTTGAACAAATAAAACCGTTCCAGGAATAATTCTACATCTACATCTGATGCTTAAGTAACTTCCGACACTATTGACCGTAACATTACTGTGGCTGTAGAAAAAGAAAAAGGTATAGAAAAAAATAGGAACGTTCCAAAGCACTTTTCTGACATGCAGGGTCTTATACCTTACCTTAAGTTATGGTATAAGAACCGTGTTATATTTTCTACTTGAATCAACACAGACCTAGCTCAGGCACGTAGATATGCTGAGGCACACCCAGGCAGTTGCCTCGGCCTCGGTAGCATTTTGGGAAGTACCAAACGCTGAAAGCGTTCTAATGGAATGTCAAATAAAATTGACTGGAATATATTTGTCTGACCTAAAATGAAAATCTGGCCTGGGGATTGCACTAAAATGGAGGAAATCACATACAGAAAGCAGCATTTTTTTCTGGGGTATATGTATTCAGACCTCTCTAGAAAAGGATTTGCTTCGGTATAATTTTAGTGCTGGCTACGGGCCTGCTAACGAATGGTTATTAGGTCTGTAAAAACAATTACAATTGACAAAATCGTTACTTATGCAACGACCACCGTAATGCGGTACCTGTTGTATGGAGTCATATCAGAGACTTAATAAACCCGCACAGAATTCTCAGGATTTACACAAGGATAATTTTGTTTCTAACAACAACAAAACAAAAACAAAAAAATACGTTTTGAAATCGAATGAATATTTTGCGCCAAGGGACACACGGCACGTCAAGCATGTGTGTGTGTGTGTGTGTGTGTGTGAGGATTATAGTCCGTCCGCCTACGACAGGCGTCCTACCCGACGATTATAGGCACAGTGGAGTCTGGACTTTTTTATCCGTGTGTTTGTGTGTGATGTGATTATATGTCTACTTGAAGCATTACAATTAGCGTCTCTATGTATTAATCCAGTATCAGTTTTACTTTAAAACTGCTTGGATATAACACATCTTCAGTTTTCAGTTGTTTTTCTTATTCTTCCGAAGGTTTAAATATATATTGTGTGGTACATAATCAACAGTCAGTAACATGCAAACAATACAATTCTTATAATTAATTAAAAAAAAATCAAGAATATCGTGTATCTGAAAAAACACACACCAAAACACAAGCGCTCCAAACAAGTATACGACGTTGCGAGTTATACATGGTGTAGTATGACGCGGTGAGCTGTCGCCACTATAAATACGGCTTAAATTTGAAATCTGTCCACACCTCTCTCTCGAGAATCTCAGACCGACACGCAGCCTTCTACCGCCATCCAGTTTACTGGTTCAGTGTTTGTGATTTGTATCTTATTTAGTTGCTTATTTACGTTCATTAGTTTCCATGTTGAACTGCGCTTCCTCTGTTATGGGATGGATTTCGAGCCGGTGCAAGCCATTTTTCGCACGGTAAGTCTACATATATGCATTTTCCCGCATTTTCGAGGTGTAAAATAGGCTTTCCAAGGTCAATGTTTTTGATGGGAACGAAAATTGAACACCTCTTAAATAGGCCTGGTTGAAGTAATAGAAATCCGAGCCTCTCTGAGTCTGACCTTACCAACCCTTTCTTACGATTTTATATTTCATCTGGCGGTGTACACACACGCATACACTGTTGATATTTCATCTGGCTGTGTGTGTACACATACAAAAAAAAGAAAAAAGCTTTTTGGGTCAGAGAAGGCTTGGATCAGGGCTTTATATGACTTTAATTATCAGCCCAGCTTGAATTAAATAGTTTAATATCAAAACTATTCATGGATTCGGGTCATAATGTATATATGCCGCAGGGCGTAGCTTGGCTGAATATGTTGTGTAGGCCGAGGTTCTAGGGGGGGAGAGGTGGGTGGGGGGGGGGGGGGGGGGGGGGGCGTTTTGGCGTTTTTTCGTACCGTGAATATGCCTATATAAGAGCATCAATATCCTTACTTTTAACCGTAAATTAATCTTTATATATCTCTAAAAAGATATGCTGAAAACATTTAAAGTAATTTAATGTTATTTATATTAAACACAAAGTACAAGTATAACAGTTCCCCCCTCCTAGGCCTCCAATTTTATTGCATGTTGGCATTTTTATATTTTCATTTCTCAGAAATGAACGACCTAATTAAAAGTATAGGTTTATTCACTTAAAATACCTGTGATTGAATATGCGTAAAGCTTAATTCTTGGCAATATCTTAAGTCAAATGTTATCAATTTTTCAAACCTTCTTTTCTGTCGATTTAAGACGTTTTCTTAATGTTGTTAATGAAGTTATGAATAAATAAAACCTACAGCTAAATAGTCGGTAGTATGGCGGTTTTGTAACCGGAGGCCTCCGGTTCACTCCTCCGTGGTGCCACTGAGTTCCATCGCTGTGTTCTTGGGCAAGACACTTTCCCTTAGCCTCGTCCGTCGGATGGGGACGTAAACCGGGTGGTCCCGTGTATCGGTCTATCCTCCGAGCACGTTAAAGAACCATAGGAATCTATTCGATAATAAGAGTAGGGCAGGTTCCCGGATTCCTATGTATCCTTCCCCTCTCTCTGGGGCAGCTCTAAATAACCTATACTGTGTTGATGAGCCGTTAAACAACATTCAATTATCTTAAAATAGATGGTTTGTAGTGACCCGGAGAGGTTAAAAATATGTAAGAAATTTAATTTATGTTGCTTTATGAATAAGGGCCCAGATTCGCAGATTACACCCACTTATAGAGTTTTAACCCCTAATCAAATCTGTTATAAGTATATGTTTACAGTTAAAGGGACACAGAGCAATCTTGATTTTTTAAAAATCACTGCGTCCTGTTAGTTTTTCCAGATAATTTGCATTTGTTCAGTCGATCATTAATATTAATTATACGTATAAGAAAGTATAAAGCAAATTGATTCTGCATATTTCTAACTGCCGATTATAGTATTACACCAATAATATATTTTAACCTATGGTAGAATAACAAAGAAAATTTGAAAACTCAGAATTTTATTTAATATATATATGCAAGAAGGTTTCAAGTTTAAATAATATATACTAAGGATTAATAAATTTAGACATTAATTTTAATGCTTGATAAAAACTTCAAGACCGCCATGTGTCCCTTTAACATTAATGTGATAAATGTGTGATACCACCAATTGGACATTAGTACTATACTCCTCAAAATAATTTAAGGACCACAAAAAAGAACAATAATTACTTAATCGTTAATATTCTGCAATTCATATCCATATAAAAAGTTGTTACTTTTAGGTCAAGTATCAATTGTTAAAAACTGCAAAAAGACAGTAAAATGTTCAATATATGGCACAATTAAAAAATGACACAATCAAAAACGTGATCCTTAAATTATTTTGGGGAGTATAGATTTAGCACAGCTTTGCTGGAACAGTGATCATGATTACTGTAGGTGCCTGATAGCAATCTTAGTCATCAGATGGGTCGATATAAACATGTGGCGTGAATATCGTATTCATTTTCCTATATTTATCCACAATTCTGATTTTTTCTGAGGTTTTTGTTTTACCAAGGAAATTGTTTAAACTTTGAGGCGTAATGATACTGGCAATCGAATATTCGATGAACTAAACATGTCCCATATTCGAATAGTATTCGGTATTCGATGCACTGTTATTCAATGATTTTCGAATACGTCCAGTAATAAAGTGTAACCAATAGTCCAGTACTAACCATATTTCAAAAACACAGTCGACCTTTCATGGATTTAAAGAATAGTTAGTTGCTATAACATGCTTTCATCATTTGCCTCCTAATTTTCAAAATTTTCAACCCCCCACCGGCAGGATGGGGAAACCCTCCCACACCTACCCCCCACTTGCAGCGTCGCTACTCCGTTCGCAGCTACGCTTCTCATATCTGGCGTACATTTCAAAATGCTCCAGGTACGCCCCTGATTTTTGTGTTTTGGTGAATTCTTACATAGCTTCTTACACATATATATTTCCCTCACCACCCCCACTTGCCCCACCACCCTCCCACCCCACCTCCCACCCACCTCTCCCCTACCCCCAGCCCAAAACCCACTCAAAAAGTTTTTTTTTTTTTTTTTTTACATATTTCTCTGTAGTTTTGATCAATTCTTACACATAGCTATGTTGGGGCCACCATTAAAAAATTGTTTGTTTGCAGTTTCCGACCCATGGCTTTTAGGGGTGGGTCGGTAGGTAGGGCTATATTATTTTTTTTTAAAACATTTTTATTATTAACGCATGCCCATCGACGGGATGCAAATATCGTGTGCTTCACTAGTATTATCCATAGAGTTGTTTTTTTAAAAAGGGTTTAGTTAAATATTAACAGAACATGCAAGAAAAAAGAAACAAAAAAAAAAAAAAAATAAAAAAATAAAAAAATGATAAAAAAAAAGAAACAAAAAAAATATTAAAAAAAAATTGTTTGGGTCGGCGGATTTGCCGAGGGTCGGTCGCAAACTGCAAACAAACAATATTTTAATTTAGGCCTTGCGCCTCCAACCCCACCCCACATTGTTTTAGCCTTGTTTTCTGATGGTATATACTAGCTATATAATTTATTATTCTCTGAAAAATCGAATAGTCGAGCTGCGATGTTCTCCGACAGCTCTTGTTTCCTATATCATTTCTTGTTCTCTGGAAATTTGAATAGCCGAGCAGCGCTGACAGCTCTTGTGTAAGCAACAAATAACCCTTTAGCAGGGCATTAGTGTCCTTTGGACACATTTCTAGTTCATATATTTCCGTTTTGTTTATTTAGTTGTATACCTATAACCCCACCCCAACCTCCCTCGTCCTACCCCGTGCACCCCTCCAACCCAACCCCACACTTTTTGTCTCGCCTTTTCGAAGAAAAAAAGAGACATAGGTGTTGCTTTTCCAGGCGGCGGCGGCGTCAACATTCAAGTTTTGCATTTAGGTCATTTTCTCACAAACTGTTTGCACTAGATCTTTTAAACTTTGCTTATAGTTGTATCATGGGTGGTACATCCCAATGTGACAAAGCAAATGTGGAAGTGATCTTGACCCTCCAAGCAAAGGGCTGATAACTTACTAATTTTTAGGTTCAAGTTTTGCGTTTAGGTCATTTTCTCACAAACTGTATGCACTAGACCTTTCAAACTTTGCTTATAGTTGTATCATGGGTGGTACATCGCAACGTGACAAAGCAAATGTGGAAGTGACCTTGACCCTCCAAGCAAAGGGCAGATAACTTACTAATTTTTAGGTTCAAGTTTTGCGTTTAGGTCATTTTTTCACAAACTGTATGCACTAGACCTTTCAAACTTTGCTTATAGTTGTATCTTGGGTGGTACATGGCAACGTGACAAAGCAAATGTGGAAGTGACCTTGACTCTCCAAGCAAAGGGCAGATAACTTACTAATTTTTAGGTTCAAGTTTTGCGTTTAGGTCATTTTCTCACAAACTGTATGCACTAGACCTTTCAAACTTTGCTTATAGTTGTATCTTGGGTGATACATGGCAACGTGACAAAGCAAATGTGGAAGTGACCTTGACCCTCCAGGCAAGGGCAGATAACCTTATAATTTTTACTTTCAACTTTAGCATTTAGGTCACTTTTTCACAAACTGTATGCACTAAGACCTTTCAAACTTTGCTTATAGTTGTATCTTGAGTGGTACATTGCAACGTGACAAAGCAAATGTGCGGATGTGACCTTCACCATCCAAGTAAAGGGCAGATAACTTTAATTGTTAAATTTACATCACTTTCTCAGGAACTAGAATTATGCACTAGATGTTTTAAACCTAATTTATAGCTAATCTTTGAAGAAAACATATTCTATTTTGACGTAGTTGTGTCTTCGTTAGTGCATCTTTTTTCTGGATGCCTGGATTTCATGTATGACTTTGACCTACTTTTTGGAGCTGGTGATTTTTAGCTCTACTGGCCAAAGGCCTTCATTTTTCATCCGATCTGTATCAAACTTTACCAGATTGTTATTAAATGAAAGCTCGCACAAGTTCAAAAACCAGCAAGATCGGACCAATAACAGCGGAGTTATGGCCCTTGATTTAGTTAAAAATGCTATATTCAACCTCGTTAATACGAAAGGGCTTTCATTTTTCATCTGATCTTTACCAAACCATAGCAGATGTTTTGCCTTTTATTTTATTAGTAGTAATTTTTTGTTTTAATTAAAAAATTGTTTTAATTATTTTGTTTTAATTATTTCTTTTGTTTGAATTTTTTTTTTTTTTTTAATTTTAATTTTTTTTTTATTTTATTTTTAATTTTAATTTTCTTATTTTTTTTTTTTTTTTTTGGTGTTAAAGGGACACTGTCCGTAATTAAGCAGATATTGAGCATAGACCCTAAGAAGACTGTAGTAATACATTCGTGAGTTTGAAAAAAAGGGCTTTTAATTATTATTTGTAAATAAAGTGGGACCCACCATATTTACCTTTTCTGCGATCACGTGACTTCCATTAGCGCATTAGGTTTTCACCATAGTGTGTATTGCGAAATATGTATAGCCCGGTTAGCTCAGGTAGGAGCGATGTCGGCTGCTTCACGCTCACGCTCACTATTATTACCGCGAGTGTAATTTTAGTTTGAGCTGCGAGTTCAAACGCCGGAAGTGGTTATTCATTTTTTTTGTACCGCGATTGAATTCCGTCAAACAATCTTGCTTTTAATTTGTAAAAATTGAATAATGATTAGTGTGTAATGTTTGCGAACATAATTAGTGTGTGTTTTGTAAGCTAAAAGTTACGGACATTGTCCCTTTAACGCCATATTAGCAGGAAGCATTGCTGTGCCTATTGCATTTTTTTTCCGGTTCGTTGATTTTTGATGGAGTTAAGCCCCTTGATATTTTGTTTTTAAATTTCTTGATTATTATTTTTTTTTCTTTTAATTTTCTTATGTCATTATTTTTTTGTTTTAATTTTTGTTTTTGTGTTAACGCCGTGTTAGCAGGAAGCATTGCTGTGCCTACTGCATTTTTTTCCCGGTTCATTGAGTTTTGATGGGAGTTACAGCCCATTGACATTTTATTTTACATTTCTTGTCGGCGCTACTCCTCCTAAACGCCTCGTTGGATTTCGACGAAACTTGGCAGGAAGCATCGGTAAGATGTCTAGTTGTGCATTTCATGCTTTTGTTCCAGTTTGCTGATTTATGACGGAGTTATGGCACTTTGACATTTTTACTTTAAATTTCTTGTCGGCGCTACTCCTCCTAAACGGCTTGTTGGATTTCTACAAAATTTGGCAGGAAGCCTCAGTATGATGTCTAGTTGTGCAAAGCATGGTATATCAATGAAATTTTGGACAAGTTCGAAAACCAGCTAGATCTAGTTAGTAACGACAGGTTATGGCCCTTGATTTGTTGAAAAATTCTATATTGTATTTTTGTATTTTCCTTTGTTAAATCTGTAGTTACTTCATTTTTTATCTGATCTTTACCATATTTGTTTAGAACGTTAATATAACCCCCACCCCCACCCCCACCCACTCATTTTTATGAAATTTTATTCATAGAAGAAAGTGGGACAAATTAAAAAATGCCCATGCCAGACTAAATACAGCAGACATATTGCCCATGATTACCAGGTGAGCGATCTAAGGCCATCCTATCCCTGTTGTTTTTGCAATGTTTTAAAAAAACTACTGATGGGAATTTTATGTCGACAACCCTTGATATAAGAGCCGTTTTAGCCAGTAGAGCATCCACAGGCCCTCTTGGGCCCCTTGTTTTTAATAGAATGGCATTTTGTTTTTAAACAAATGTACTTAAATGTCATCTCAGCAAACGGCAAACTCGATTGTTTTTAATTACTTAAATGTGTACAAATTTAATTTAAGCATCATTGACCTTTTTATTTTTATGTCCAGCCCCCGTTAGGCGAGACATGTGAGTCCACGAATTTCTTGTTTTTAGCTCTACTGATCAGAGATCAGCAGAGCTAATGCCGTGGTGCTGCGTCCGTCGTCCGTCGTCCGTCTGTCCATCTGTCTGTCTGTAAACTTTTTTTTGTAGCGACTTCTCCTCTGAAACTACTGAATGGATTTTCATGAAACTTTACAGAAATGTTGCCCATGAAGTCTAGTTGATCCTAGCAAAAATTCATGTTGATGTGAAATCCAAGATGGTCGCCAAAGCTAAAAATAGGTTTTTAAAAAACAAGTTTGTAGCGACTTCTTCATGAAAACTATAAGTGATATTGATATGGGACTTTTTCTAAAATGATCAGCATGACATGATGTTGGTCCTTGTCGAAAATCGTTTTGATTCGACGTTAAACATGGCTGCCAGCGGCCATCTTTGTTTACATAAGAGTTATATAATGAAAACTTGTAGCAACTACTCCTCTGAAACTACTTGACGGATTTTCATGAAACTTCACAGGAATGTTGCTCTTGCTGTCTTAATTGATCCTAGCAAAATTTCAGGTCGCCCGGAAATTCAAGATGGCTGCCATGGCTAAAAATAGATTTTCAAAATACAAGTTTGTAGCGACTACTACTTGAAAACTATAAGTGATATTGATATTGGACGTTTTGTAAAATGATCAGCATGACATGATGTTGGTCCTTGTCAAAAATTGTTTTGATTCAACATTAAACATGGCTGCCAGCAGCCATCTTTGTTTACATAGAGTTATATAGTAAAAACTTGTAGCGACTAATCCTTTGAAACTACTTGGCAGATTTTCATGAAACTTTACAGGAATGTTGCTCTTAATGTTTAATTGATCCTAGCAAAATTTCAGATCGACCAGAAATTCAAGAAACTTCACAGGAATGTTGCTCTTAATGTCTAATTGATCCTAGCAAAATTTCAGGTCGGCCGGAAATTCAAGATGGCCGCCACGGCTAAAAATAATTTTTCAAAAAACAAGTCTGTAGCGACTACTTCCTGAAATCAAAATCAATCAGTAGAGCTTCAAGGTCATTGACCTCTTGTTATCTATGTTTTGTTGTTTTGTTATTTATTTTTACACATATAACCCTGCAACGCCTGCCAACTCCCACCTGATATCGGACCTATTACAATTATTTTTACATTATTGCTGTGTTTTGTTTATTTATTCTTACACTTATATAACTATGGTTCATGCTGCTGACCTGAAATGTAAATATATCTTAGCTGTTTGTTTTGTTTATTCTTACACAATAAATAGCTTGACGGTATATTGCCTTTTGTCTTTCCAGGTGCGAAGTCTGGTGGAGCCCAGTTTGAATCCATTGTGTAGCTTAGTAAGTTCAGTTTCTGCATGTTTGTTAGTACCATTGGGTGTGCATATCACAGAGGTTCCAGATGTTACTGCCATTCCCTCTCAGCATATCACAGGGGATATTGTTGAGAGTGCAGCCGCTGTTATCCCAGCTACCGTCGTCCCAGCTACCATCATACCAGCCATCCAGTTAGTCAGAGCGGCTGTTACCCCGGTTGTACCTACTCAGGATATCACGGAGTATATCACTGGTCCAGTTCTAAGGCCCCCACCCCAGGATATCATGGATCTCCATGATGTCCCACTCCGTTCGCAGGTTATGGTCAGAAGATCAGGTAGGGTATCCCGGCCTCCGATACGACTGGGTCAGACTGAGACTCCAGTTGTCCCTCGAGGTGCCCGACCGGCTTCTGTTGTCCAAGCTAGGCCTTATCATGAGATCGCTGAGATCCATGATGCCCCTATCCCTACAGTATTAAGTCTTATTAGAGGTGTGGGTGGGGTGGTTGGGGGTGAATTTACTTTATGCATTATATTTAGACTTTAATCAGACAGGTCCTCACCACCTGTCCCCACACAACCATTCTGGCCTTGACCTTTCAGAAAGTAAAACTTAAACCATTTCAACATTAACTAAAGGTTTTCTTAGGTTTATTTTCCAAATCTGCCAAAGATGACTTTAGTTGTTTAAAGTTTGGGTAAAAGTTTCTGACGAAACTTAACATTTTTCTTCAAACCATTGCTTTAATAGTTAGTGTCACTATTAACTTGGTAACATCTACAACTAAGGGCAATGGGCAAAACCCATCCCACCATAGCCTTGAAGGATTGCATACCCAAAGGTCCTAATTAATTTTTCATAATTATGTGAAGTCATGTTTAGCTCTACTGACCAATGCCAGAAGAGCTGATGTGACTTATGTGATTGCGTATTGTGTCGTCCATGCTCTACTGGTCCATGATTATCAGGTAAGCGATAGTGATACTAGCGATATGGCCGAGAAGCGATTGTGATACTAGTGATAAGGTCGAGAAGCGATAGTGATATTGATACTAGTGATAATCTTCACCCTTCCATGGAGCCAGTAGAGTTGATATTATATTTAGCCAGTAGAGTTGATATTACTGGCTATTCAGTATAGCCAGTTGTGCGGATAATGTTGGCTACTCTCTGTAGCCAATAGCACTGATAATTTGGATATTCCACTGAGGAGCACTGATAATGTTGGCTACTCTATGTAGCCAATACCACTGATAATTCGGCTATTCCACTGAGTAGCACTGATAATGTTGGCTGCTCTATGTAGCCAATACCACTGATAATTTGGCTATTCCACTGAGTAGCACTGATAATGTTGGCTACTCTATGTAGCCAATACCACTGATAATTTGGCTATTCCACTGAGTAGCACTGATAATGTTGGCTACTCTATGTAGCCAATACCACTGATAATTTGGATATTCCACTGAGTAGCACTGATAATGTTTGCTATTCTAATGCTGATAATATTGGTTATTCTGTTATAGCCAATATCACTGATATTATTAAATGTAGATGTAAAAGTCGAACAGGAAATGAAGTAGATGTAAAAGTCAAAACAGGAAATATAGCATTCAAGGACCTCAGGACCACTATCGGGTGATAATTATTGTGCAACACTTACATATATCATCTACAACTGTGTCTCATGCTAATATTCTAACGGATCTAACGGATCCTTCTACTCTCAGAATCTCCTCCCAGTTGTGGATGCTAGGAAGCAGTCAGCATTTCGTTGTATGCAGCAGTGACCAGAAGTGTTCAGCGATGAAGGACCTTGGTGGATGAAAGAAATGGTACCAAGCTGAATAATCAACCTTAACAGGTTGGCAATAGGGCTACTGCCTTAGAACGGTCAGTAGCAAAAGGGGTTCCTGTTTAAACTGCATGTTTCTGTGTTAATTTTTAATAGGTTGAAGTTGCAAGCACCAAGTTACTGCAGACGACACATCAGACAGACTACTAGACTGTACTCTTTACTACGACAATTTTGTTAATGTAATATCTGTTTTTTTTCTAGTTTCAACACCAAAGGAGAGTTGCTACTGACAATGAAGTTGCAGCCACCAAGCTGCTGCAGACGAGGTATCAGGCAGACTATTAGACTACTAGATGTTTTTTCTATGCAAATTTGTTTAGTAGTTTGCACATGTATTGCATGTTATTTTCCAAATAGCTTTTAATGCAGGTAGAGGGCACATCCAGAAAAAATGTATTACCTATTGAAATGTATAGAAGTTGTTGTTTTTATATTTTCCATTTCCACCTTACATCAATATCATTATTTACATATGTAGCGCTGCATCTGTGATCATGGTTTAAGATGTAAAGTGGAACTGGCTTTTTCAGGGATGGGCCAGTGAGAAGCATTGACAATAATTCAGCTTTGATTTGCAAATCTTCATCAGGTAGGAAAACAGGTTGGATGGTATGAGAAATGTAAAGTTAATAAGTTAAAATAAATATCCAAAGAAAGATAAGTGTATTAAATGACAGATTGCATGTTATGTAATAGCAGGTTAATTGTGAAATTTGCTTTAATTAGAAACTTAAGTTTGATGAGCATTTTATGTGGTAATTTATTTGTTTATATATTTCTAGAATGGCATAGAAAGGCTCCAAAGTTTTGCTGGTGGATGACGGCATGTGTAACTGTGGTTGGTAGTTTGGAAGGAATTTAAAGTTATGCTTACTGTATTGCATGCATCTAACAAGTGAGTGTCAATCAAATGGTAACTTAAAGTATAAATGTCAACAGTTGATTAATACTTCACAAATTCATTTGCTTTAAATGAGAAACTTAAGTTTGATGAGCATAATATTTGTCAACAAATTACCATAACAAATTAGAAGAACTCTTGTGTAATTTTTTCTTTGTTCGTATATGTCTAGATCGACTTTAGTTGTTTGTCTGTGTAATGAATGTTGTTTTCAGTATAGTTCTTACTGCAGGTAGACGTGGCATCAACCGGAACACATATGTGACCCATTGAAATGTATGTTGTCATTTTTTAATTTTCCATTTCCATGTTATCATCCAATATCATTATTTACAAATGTAGCACTGCATCCATGATTATGGTATAAGATAAAGAGTGGAGCTGGCTTTTCCTCGTATGGACAGTGACCAGCATTGGCAACAATTTAACTTGATTTGTAAATCTTTATTTAAGGTAGGTAAACAGGTTTGATGATATGGGAAATGTAGTTTTAATTAACTGATGCATGCATGTTATATAATAATTCATATTTGGTTAATTGTGAAATTTGATTTAAATGAGAAACTTGTTTTATGAGCATAAGATTTGTAAGCATTAATTACCATACCAAATCAAAAGAGCTCCATGTTATTAGTCTTTCTTCATATGTTTCTAGAACGGTTCCAAAGTTTTGCTGGTGGATGACTACATGTGCAAATATACTGGGTAGTGCTGTGGAAGGAATACATGTTTTGCCGACCTTAGGTTTACTGTATTACATCTAACAGGTGAGTGTCAAACATAAAAACTAAATATGTATTATGTCAACAATCGATTAATACTTCACCATTCATATATCTTCTGTTCTGGTTACAGACGTAATCAAAACCATCAGAAGAAAAGTTGCTACTGACATGTTAGATAGGTTAGCTTAAATTAAAGTTACACGTATGTTTTTCTATGGAAATTTACTTAATAGTTTGTCTGTGTAATGAATGTTGTTTTCAGTGTAGTTCTTACTGCAGGGAGACTTGACAGCAACCAGAAAAATGTGTTACCCATTGAAATGTAAGTTGTCGTTTCATGTTAATTATCAAATATCATTATTTACAAATGTAGCGCTGCATACATGATTACGGTACAAGATGAAGAGTGGAGCTGGCTTTTTCTCGGATGGGCAGTGACAAGCAATGGCAATAATTCATCTTGATTTGTATATCTGCATTAGGTAGGTGAACAGGTTTGATGATATTGAAAATGTAATTTTAATTCATTAAAATTAACATCCAACAAAAGAAAAGTATATTGACAGGCAGATTGCATGTTATCTAATTCATATTTGGTTTATTGTGAACAAATTGCTTTAAATGAGAAACTAAAGTTTGATTCCTGTCATGTTTTGCAGAGGTTGAATCATCAAGATAGCAGGTAGGAAACGTTTTCATTTTCATAGTTCATTTCTGATCAAACAGTTGTTTACAATAATCCCCCTTATTCACAAAGTGGATTGGGGCTATATAGGAATTGCGCACCTCGTAACGTCCCATCGCGTTCCGTCGATAAACATTTTTTATGCCTCGCTTCCCGTCGTGCAATACATTTTTGTCCTGTCGCATATTTTTTGTCCCTCGCTTCCCGTCGTGCAACACATTTTTGTCCCGTCGCATAACATGATATTTGTAAACAAATTACCTCAACCAATTAGAACTCGTGTAATTTTTTTTTTCTTCATATATTTCTAAAATGACTTAGAAAGGTTCCAAAGTTTTGCATGTGGGCGCCAGTATGTGTACCTATATGGGCGTGATGCTGTGGAAGGAATAAAAGCATTTTATGTGGTAATTTATTTGTTTATATATTTCTAGAATGGCATAGAAAGGCTCCAAAGTTTTGCTGGTGGATGATGGCATGTGTAACTGTGGTTGGTGGTTTGGAAGGAATTTAAAGTCATGCTTACTGTATTGCATATAACAAGTGAGTGTCAATCAAATGGTAACTTAAAATATAAATGTCAACAGTTGATTAATACTTCACAAATTCATTTGCTTTAAATGAGAAACTTAAGTTTGATGAGCATAATATTTGTCAACAAATTACCATAACAAATTAGAAGTCTTGTGTAATTTTTTCTTTGTTCGTATAAGTCTAGATGGACTGTAGTTGTTTGTCTGTGTAATGAATGTTGTTTTCAGTATAGTTCTTACTGCAGGTTATTTGATGAGCATAATATTTGTAAGCAAATTACTAAGTAAGTTCTAAATGCAGGTGTACATGGCATCAAACCAGAAAAAATACGTTATTCATTGAAATATATGTTGATTTTTTTGATTTTCCATTTCCATGTTATCATCCAATATCATTATTTACAAATGTAGCTCTGCATTCATGATTATGGTATAAGATGAAGAGTTGAGCTGGATGTTTCTCGGATCGATGGACAGTGACAAGTATTGGCAACAACTCCACCTGATTTGTAAATCTTCATTAGGTAAGTAAACAGGTTTGATAAGATGGGAAATGTAATTAAAAGTAACACCCAGAAAAGTATATTAAATGACAGAATGCATGTTATATAATTCATATCTGGTTAATTGTGAAATTTTCTTTAAATGAGAAACTTAGCAGTTTGATGAGCATAATATTTGTAAACAAATTACCGTACCAAATTAAAAATGTAATTTTTCTTAATATATTTCCACACACCAGCCAGCATCCATGTTGATTTCAAGGTAGAACCATATGTTTGCAATACCAAGAGACTGATATGACAACCAATGCATAGTCCAAAAAATTAACCAAGCTAAATGCATTACCAGGAGTTGAGGTTCGCTAGCCAATATCTAGGTTTGAGAATCCAAGGTAAAGCCGAATGCTGTACCACAGTCAATGTTCCCAGGCAGGATCATCTTACATTTGTAATAACCAGTCTCAGATGACAACCTGGCTGCATAGCTATTGTGTCCATACACTTACCATAATCCGAGTTTGAGGATCCAATATGCAAATATTATTGAGCATGTATTAAATGTTATTTTCTGTATATTTTTTATGCAGGATGACAGTGCACCAACCACAAGAGATTATGTTATCCATTGAGTGTGTGTTATCTTCAGTGAAGTGCTACATTGTGGTAAAACTCAGGTGTAGAATGGAATCTATGGTATGGCACATTGTCTGAATGTCTGTACAAGCAATAGTATTGCTGTTTTTTTGGCTGCCGTAAAAAATTATAGAAAATATAAACATTTGTGTATTTATGTAGAACATGGATTTTTCTCTTGTACAAATCTCTTGTACAATCATGCTTAAATAATTGGTGGTTAGGGATGGCTATAGGGGGAGGCTTATCACTGCCATCGAACTGTGATATATGTATCATCAAAACATTCTGGTTGCAAAGTTGTCATTTTTTTGTCTCGCCTTTTCGAAGAAAAAATAAATAGGTGTTGCTTTTCCGGCGGCGGCGGCTTCAACATTCAAGTTTTGCGTTTAGGTCATTACTAACTGTATGCACTAGACCTTTTAAACTTTGCTTATAGTTGTATCTTGCGTGATACATTGCAACGTGACAAAGCAAATGTGGAAGTGATCTTGACCCTCCAAGCAAAGGGCAGATAACAATTTTTACCTTCAACAACTGTATGCACTACACCTTTCAAACTTTGCTTATAGTTGTATGTTGAGTGGTAATGGTTAATATTCTTACTATCCCCCTCACATGAATGGGATATGTATATATTAACTTCAATGAAATTGGAGAACAAGAGGCCCAAGAGGGCCTGTAGACGCTCTACTTGTATGATGTGATTAAAAAACATTACGAAACAGACGGACGAAAAGTGATCGCATAAGCCCTCCTGGCTCTTTGGCCAGTAGAGCTAAAAACCTTGAGACATTTGTACCCAGAATTCCTTGAAAAGCTATAACATGTTGCATTTCCATGGCAATGGTATATGGAGGCCATTTTTTAATTGTAGGATTTATATCCCTCGTCACATTTTCATGCTATTTGTTTTTGTATTTTCCATTTCCACCTTACATCAAGATCATTATTTACAAATGTAGCGCTGCATCTGTGATCATGGTTTAAGATGTAAAGTGGAACTGGCTTTTTCAGGGATGGGCCAGTGAGAAGCATTGACAATAATTCAACTTTGATTTGTCAATCTTCATCAGGTAGGTAAACCGGTTGGATGGTATGAGAAATGTAAAGTTAATAAATTACAATAAATATCCAAAGAAAGATAAGTGTATTAAATGACAGACTGCATGTTATGTAATAGCAGATTAATTGTGAAATTTGCTTTAATTAGAAACTAAGTTTGATGAGCATTTTATGTGGTAATTTATTTGTTTATATATTTCTAGAATGGCATAGAAAGGCTCCAAAGTTTTGCTGGTGGATGATGGCATGTGCAACTGTGGTTGGTGGTTTGGAAGGAATTTAAAGTCATGCTTACTGTATTGCATCTAACAAGTGAGTGTCAATCAAATGGTAACTTAAAATATAAATGTCAACAGTTGATTAATACTTCACAAATTCATTTGCTTTAAATGAGAAACTTAAGTTTGATGAGCATTTTATGTGGTAATTTATTTGTTTATATATTTCTAGAATGGCATAGAAAGGCTCCAAAGTTTTGCTGGTGGATGATGGCATGTGTAACTGTGGTTGGTGGTTTGGAAGGAATTTAAAGTCATGCTTACTGTATTGCATATAACAAGTGAGTGTCAATCAAATGGTAAGTTAAAATATAAATGTCAACAGTTGATTAATACTTCACAAATTCATTTGCTTTAAATGAGAAACTTAAGTTTGATGAGCATAATATTTGTCAACAAATTACCATAACAAATTAGAAGTCTTGTGTAATTTTTTCTTTGTTCGTATAAGTCTAGATGGACTGTAGTTGTTTGTCTGTGTAATGAATGCTGTTTTCAGTATAGTTCTTACTGCAGGTTATTTGATGAGCATAATATTTGTAAGCAAATTACTAAGTAAGTTCTAAATGCAGGTGTACATGGCATCAAACCAGAAAAAATACGTTATTCATTGAAATATATGTTGATTTTTTTGATTTTCCATTTCCATGTTATCATCCAATATCATTATTTACAAATGTAGCTCTGCATTCATGATTATGGTATAAGATGAAGAGTTGAGCTGGATGTTTCTCGGATCGATGGACAGTGACAAGTATTGGCAACAACTCCACCTGATTTGTAAATCTTCATTAGGTAAGTAAACAGGTTTGATGAGATGGGAAATGTAATTAAAAGTAACACCCAGAAAAGTATATTAAATGACAGAATGCATGTTATATAATTCATATCTGGTTAATTGTGAAATTTTCTTTAAATGAGAAACTTAGCAGTTTGATGAGCATAATATTTGTAAACAAATTACCGTACCAAATTAAAAATGTAATTTTTCTTAATATATTTCCACACACCAGCCAGCATCCATGTTGATTTCAAGGTAGGACCATATGTGTGCAATACCAAGAGACTGATATGACAACCAATGCATAGTCCAAAAAATTAACCAAGCTAAATGCATTACCAGGAGTTGAGGTTCGCTAGCCAATATCTATGTTTGAGAATCCAAGGTAAAGCCGAATGCTGTACCACAGTCAATGTTCCCAGGCAGGATCATCTTACATTTGTAATAACCAGTCTCAGATGACAACCTGGCTGCATAGCTATTGTGTCCATACACTTACCATAATCCGAGTTTGAGGATCCAATATGCAAATATTATTGAGCATGTATTAAATGTTATTTTCTGTATATTTTTTATGCAGGATGACAGTGCACCAACCACAAGAGATTATGTTATCCATTGAGTGTGTGTTATCTTCAGTGAAGTGCTACATTGTGGTAAAACTCAGGTGTAGAATGGAATCTATGGTATGGCACATTGTCTGAATGTCTGTACAAGCAATAGTATTGCTGTTTTTTTGGCTGCCGTAAAAAATTATAGAAAATATAAACATTTGTGTATTTATGTAGAACAAGGATTTTTCTCTTGTACAAATCTCTTGTACAATCATGCTTAAATAATTGGTGGTTAGGGATGGCTATAGGGGGAGGCTTATCACTGCCATCGAACTGTGATATATGTATCATCAAAACATTCTGGTTGCAAAGTTGTCATTTTTTTGTCTCGCCTTTTCGAAGAAAAAATAAATAGGTGTTGCTTTTCCGGCGGCGGTGGCTTCAACATTCAAGTTTTGCGTTTAGGTCATTACTAACTGTATGCACTAGACCTTTTAAACTTTGCTTATAGTTGTATCTTGCGTGATACATTGCAACGTGACAAAGCAAATGTGGAAGTGATCTTGACCCTCCAAGCAAAGGGCAGATAACAATATTTACCTTCAACAACTGTATGCACTACACCTTTCAAACTTTGCTTATAGTTGTATGTTGAGTGGTAATGGTTAATATTCTTACTATCCCCCTCACATGAATGGGATATGTATATATTAACTTCAATGAAATTGGAGAACAAGAGGCCAAAGAGGGCCTGTAGACGCTCTACTTGTATGATGTGATTAAAAAACATTACGAAACAGACGGACGAAAAGTGATCGCATAAGCCCTCCTGGCTCTTTGGCCAGTAGAGCTAAAAACCTTGAGACATTTGTACCCAGAATTCCTTGAAAAGCTATAACATGTTGCATTTCCATGGCAATGGTATATGGAGGCCATTTTTTAATTGTAGGATTTATATCCCTCGTCACATTTTCATGCTATTTGTTTTTGTATTTTCCATTTCCACCTTACATCAAGATCATTATTTACAAATGTAGCGCTGCATCTGTGATCATGGTTTAAGATGTAAAGTGGAACTGGCTTTTTCAGGGATGGGCCAGTGAGAAGCATTGACAATAATTCAACTTTGATTTGTCAATCTTCATCAGGTAGGTAAACCGGTTGGATGGTATGAGAAATGTAAAGTTAATAAATTACAATAAATATCCAAAGAAAGATAAGTGTATTAAATGACAGACTGCATGTTATGTAATAGCAGATTAATTGTGAAATTTGCTTTAATTAGAAACTAAGTTTGATGAGCATTTTATGTGGTAATTTATTTGTTTATATATTTCTAGAATGGCATAGAAAGGCTCCAAAGTTTTGCTGGTGGATGATGGCATGTGCAACTGTGGTTGGTGGTTTGGAAGGAATTTAAAGTCATGCTTACTGTATTGCATCTAACAAGTGAGTGTCAATCAAATGGTAACTTAAAATATAAATGTCAACAGTTGATTAATACTTCACAAATTCATTTGCTTTAAATGAGAAACTTAAGTTTGATGAGCATTTTATGTGGTAATTTATTTGTTTATATATTTCTAGAATGGCATAGAAAGGCTCCAAAGTTTTGCTGGTGGATGATGGCATGTGTAACTGTGGTTGGTGGTTTGGAAGGAATTTAAAGTCATGCTTACTGTATTGCATATAACAAGTGAGTGTCAATCAAATGGTAACTTAAAATATAAATGTCAACAGTTGATTAATACTTCACAAATTCATTTGCTTTAAATGAGAAACTTAAGTTTGATGAGCATAATATTTGTCAACAAATTACCATAACAAATTAGAAGTCTTGTGTAATTTTTTCTTTGTTCGTATAAGTCTAGATGGACTGTAGTTGTTTGTCTGTGTAATGAATGTTGTTTTCAGTATAGTTCTTACTGCAGGTTATTTGATGAGCATAATATTTGTAAGCAAATTACTAAGTAAGTTCTAAATGCAGGTGTACATGGCATCAAACCAGAAAAAATACGTTATTCATTGAAATATATGTTGATTTTTTTGATTTTCCATTTCCATGTTATCATCCAATATCATTATTTACAAATGTAGCTCTGCATTCATGATTATGGTATAAGATGAAGAGTTGAGCCGGATGTTTCTCGGATCGATGGACAGTGACAAGTATTGGCAACAACTCCACCTGATTTGTAAATCTTCATTAGGTAAGTAAACAGGTTTGATGAGATGGGAAATGTAATTAAAAGTAACACCCAGAAAAGTATATTAAATGACAGAATGCATGTTATATAATTCATATCTGGTTAATTGTGAAATTTTCTTTTAATGAGAAACTTAGCAGTTTGATGAGCATAATATTTGTAAACAAATTACCGTACCAAATTAAAAATGTAATTTTTCTTAATATATTTCCACACACCAGCCAGCATCCATGTTGATTTCAAGGTAGGACCATATGTTTGCAATACCAAGAGACTGATATGACAACCAATGCATAGTCCAAAAAATTAACCAAGCTAAATGCATTACCAGGAGTTGAGGTTCGCTAGCCAATATCTATGTTTGAGAATCCAAGGTAAAGCCGAATGCTGTACCACAGTCAATGTTCCCAGGCAGGATCATCTTACATTTGTAATAACCAGTCTCAGATGACAACCTGGCTGCATAGCTATTGTGTCCATACACTTACCATAATCCGAGTTTGAGGATCCAATATGCAAATATTATTGAGCATGTATTAAATGTTATTTTCTGTATATTTTTTATGCAGGATGACAGTGCACCAACCACAAGAGATTATGTTATCCATTGAGTGTGTGTTATCTTCAGTGAAGTGCTACATTGTGGTAAAACTCAGGTGTAGAATGGAATCTATGGTATGGCACATTGTCTGAATGTCTGTACAAGCAATAGTATTGCTGTTTTTTTGGCTGCCGTAAAAAATTATAGAAAATATAAACATTTGTGTATTTATGTAGAACAAGGATTTTTCTCTTGTACAAATCTCTTGTACAATCATGCTTAAATAATTGGTGGTTAGGGATGGCTATAGGGGGAGGCTTATCACTGCCATCGAACTGTGATATATGTATCATCAAAACATTCTGGTTGCAAAGTTGTCATTTTTTTGTCTCGCCTTTTCGAAGAAAAAATAAATAGGTGTTGCTTTTCCGGCGGCGGTGGCTTCAACATTCAAGTTTTGCGTTTAGGTCATTACTAACTGTATGCACTAGACCTTTTAAACTTTGCTTATAGTTGTATCTTGCGTGATACATTGCAACGTGACAAAGCAAATGTGGAAGTGATCTTGACCCTCCAAGCAAAGGGCAGATAACAATTTTTACCTTCAACAACTGTATGCACTACACCTTTCAAACTTTGCTTATAGTTGTATGTTGAGTGGTAATGGTTAATATTCTTACTATCCCCCTCACATGAATGGGATATGTATATATTAACTTCAATGAAATTGGAGAACAAGAGGCCAAAGAGGGCCTGTAGACGCTCTACTTGTATGATGTGATTAAAAAACATTACGAAACAGACGGACGAAAAGTGATCGCATAAGCCCTCCTGGCTCTTTGGCCAGTAGAGCTAAAAACCTTGAGACATTTGTACCCAGAATTCCTTGAAAAGCTATAACATGTTGCATTTCCATGGCAATGGTATATGGAGGCCATTTTTTAATTGTAGGATTTATATCCCTCGTCACATTTTCATGCTATTTGTTTTTGTATTTTCCATTTCCACCTTACATCAAGATCATTATTTACAAATGTAGCGCTGCATCTGTGATCATGGTTTAAGATGTAAAGTGGAACTGGCTTTTTCAGGGATGGGCCAGTGAGAAGCATTGACAATAATTCAACTTTGATTTGTCAATCTTCATCAGGTAGGTAAACCGGTTGGATGGTATGAGAAATGTAAAGTTAATAAATTACAATAAATATCCAAAGAAAGATAAGTGTATTAAATGACAGACTGCATGTTATGTAATAGCAGATTAATTGTGAAATTTGCTTTAATTAGAAACTAAGTTTGATGAGCATTTTATGTGGTAATTTATTTGTTTATATATTTCTAGAATGGCATAGAAAGGCTCCAAAGTTTTGCTGGTGGATGATGGCATGTGCAACTGTGGTTGGTGGTTTGGAAGGAATTTAAAGTCATGCTTACTGTATTGCATCTAACAAGTGAGTGTCAATCAAATGGTAACTTAAAATATAAATGTCAACAGTTGATTAATACTTCACAAATTCATTTGCTTTAAATGAGAAACTTAAGTTTGATGAGCATAATATTTGTCAACAAATTACCATAACAAATTAGAAGTCTTGTGTAATTTTTTCTTTGTTTGTATAAGTCTAGATGGACTGTAGTTGTTTGTCTGTGTAATGAATGTTGTTTTCAGTATAGTTCTTACTGCAGGTTATTTGATGAGCATAATATTTGTAAGCAAATTACTAAGTAAGTTCTAAATGCAGGTGTACATGGCATCAAACCAGAAAAAATACGTTATTCATTGAAATATATGTTGATTTTTTTGATTTTCCATTCCCATGCTATCATTCAATATCATTATTTACAAATGTAGCTCTGCATTCATGATTATGGTATAAGATGAAGAGTTGAGCTGTATGTTTCTCGGATCGATGGACAGTGACAAGTATTGGCAACAACTCCACCTGATTTGTAAATCTTCATTAGGTAAGTAAACAGGTTTGATGAGATGGGAAATGTAATTAAAAGTAACACCCAGAAAAGTATATTAAATGACAGAATGCATGTTATATAATTCATATCTGGTTAATTGTGAAATTTTCTTTAATTGAGAAACTTAGCAGTTTGATGAGCATAATATTTGTAAACAAATTACCGTACCAAATTAAAAATGTAATTTTTCTTAATATATTTCCACACACCAGCCAGCATCCATGTTGATTTCAAGGTAGGACCATATGTTTGCAATACCAAGAGACTGATATGACAACCAATGCATAGTCCAAAAAATTAACCAAGCTAAATGCATTACCAGGAGTTGAGGTTCGCTAGCCAATATCTATGTTTGAGAATCCAAGGTAAAGCCGAATGCTGTACCACAGTCAATGTTCCCAGGCAGGATCATCTTACATTTGTAATAACCAGTCTCAGATGACAACCTGGCTGCATAGCTATTGTGTCCATACACTTACCATAATCCGAGTTTGAGGATCCAATATGCAAATATTATTGAGCATGTATTAAATGTTATTTTCTGTATATTTTTTATGCAGGATGACAGTGCACCAACCACAAGAGATTATGTTATCCATTGAGTGTGTGTTATCTTCAGTGAAGTGCTACATTGTGGTAAAACTCAGGTGTAGAATGGAATCTATGGTATGGCACATTGTCTGAATGTCTGTACAAGCAATAGTATTGCTGTTTTTTTGGCTGCCGTAAAAAATTATAGAAAATATAAACATTTGTGTATTTATGTAGAACAAGGATTTTTCTCTTGTACAAATCTCTTGTACAATCATGCTTAAATAATTGGTGGTTAGGGATGGCTATAGGGGGAGGCTTATCACTGCCATCGAACTGTGATATATGTATAATCACAACATTCTGGTTGCAAAGTTGTCATTTTTTTGTCTCGCCTTTTCGAAGAAAAAATAAATAGGTGTTGCTTTTCCGGCGGCGGTGGCTTCAACATTCAAGTTTTGCGTTTAGGTCATTACTAACTGTATGCACTAGACCTTTTAAACTTTGCTTATAATTGTATCTTGCGTGATACATTGCAACGTGACAAAGCAAATGTGGAAGTGATCTTGACCCTCCAAGCAAAGGGCAGATAACAATTTTTACCTTCAACAACTGTATGCACTACACCTTTCAAACTTTGCTTATAGTTGTATGTTGAGTGGTAATGGTTAATATTCTTACTATCCCCCTCACATGAATGGGATATGTATATATTAACTTCAATGAAAGTGGAGAACAAGAGGCCCAAGAGGGCCTGTAGATGCTCTACTTGTATGATGTGATTAAAAAACATTACGAAACAGACGGACGAAAAGTGATCGCATAAGCCCTCCTGGCTCTTTGGCCAGTAGAGCTAAAAACCTTGAGACATTTGTACCCAGAATTCCTTGAAAAGCTATAACATGTTGCATTTCCATGGCAATGGTATATGGAGGCCATTTTTTAATTGTAGGATTTATATCCCTCGTCACATTTTCATGCTATTTGTTTTTGTATTTTCCATTTCCACCTTACATAAAGATCATTATTTACAAATGTAGCGCTGCATCTGTGATCATGGTTTAAGATGTAAAGTGGAACTGGCTTTTTCAGGGATGGGCCAGTGAGAAGCATTGACAATAATTCAACTTTGATTTGTCAATCTTCATCAGGTAGGTAAACCGGTTGGATGGTATGAGAAATGTAAAGTTAATAAATTACAATAAATATCCAAAGAAAGATAAGTGTATTAAATGACAGACTGCATGTTATGTAATAGCAGATTAATTGTGAAATTTGCTTTAATTAGAAACTAAGTTTGATGAGCATTTTATGTGGTAATTTATTTGTTTATATATTTCTAGAATGGCATAGAAAGGCTCCAAAGTTTTGCTGGTGGATGATGGCATGTGCAACTGTGGTTGGTGGTTTGGAAGGAATTTAAAGTCATGCTTACTGTATTGCATCTAACAAGTGAGTGTCAATCAAATGGTAACTTAAAATATAAATGTCAACAGTTGATTAATACTTCACAAATTCATTTGCTTTAAATGAGAAACTTAAGTTTGATGAGCATTTTATGTGGTAATTTATTTGTTTATATATTTCTAGAATGGCATAGAAAGGCTCCAAAGTTTTGCTGGTGGATGATGGCATGTGTAACTGTGGTTGGTGGTTTGGAAGGAATTTAAAGTCATGCTTACTGTATTGCATATAACAAGTGAGTGTCAATCAAATGGTAACTTAAAATATAAATGTCAACAGTTGATTAATACTTCACAAATTCATTTGCTTTAAATGAGAAACTTAAGTTTGATGAGCATAATATTTGTCAACAAATTACCATAACAAATTAGAAGTCTTGTGTAATTTTTTCTTTGTTCGTATAAGTCTAGATGGACTGTAGTTGTTTGTCTGTGTAATGAATGTTGTTTTCAGTATAGTTCTTACTGCAGGTTATTTGATGAGCATAATATTTGTAAGCAAATTACTAAGTAAGTTCTAAATGCAGGTGTACATGGCATCAAACCAGAAAAAATACGTTATTCATTGAAATATATGTTGATTTTTTTGATTTTCCATTTCCATGTTATCATCCAATATCATTATTTACAAATGTAGCTCTGCATTCATGATTATGGTATAAGATGAAGAGTTGAGCCGGATGTTTCTCGGATCGATGGACAGTGACAAGTATTGGCAACAACTCCACCTGATTTGTAAATCTTCATTAGGTAAGTAAACAGGTTTGATGAGATGGGAAATGTAATTAAAAGTAACACCCAGAAAAGTATATTAAATGACAGAATGCATGTTATATAATTCATATCTGGTTAATTGTGAAATTTTCTTTAAATGAGAAACTTAGCAGTTTGATGAGCATAATATTTGTAAACAAATTACCGTACCAAATTAAAAATGTAATTTTTCTTAATATATTTCCACACACCAGCCAGCATCCATGTTGATTTCAAGGTAGGACCATATGTTTGCAATACCAAGAGACTGATATGACAACCAATGCATAGTCCAAAAAATTAACCAAGCTAAATGCATTACCAGGAGTTGAGGTTCGCTAGCCAATATCTATGTTTGAGAATCCAAGGTAAAGCCGAATGCTGTACCACAGTCAATGTTCCCAGGCAGGATCATCTTACATTTGTAATAACCAGTCTCAGATGACAACCTGGCTGCATAGCTATTGTGTCCATACACTTACCATAATCCGAGTTTGAGGATCCAATATGCAAATATTATTGAGCATGTATTAAATGTTATTTTCTGTATATTTTTTATGCAGGATGACAGTGCACCAACCACAAGAGATTATGTTATCCATTGAGTGTGTGTTATCTTCAGTGAAGTGCTACATTGTGGTAAAACTCAGGTGTAGAATGGAATCTATGGTATGGCACATTGTCTGAATGTCTGTACAAGCAATAGTATTGCTGTTTTTTTGGCTGCCGTAAAAAATTATAGAAAATATAAACATTTGTGTATTTATGTAGAACATGGATTTTTCTCTTGTACAAATCTCTTGTACAATCATGCTTAAATAATTGGTGGTTAGGGATGGCTATAGGGGGAGGCTTATCACTGCCATCGAACTGTGATATATGTATCATCAAAACATTCTGGTTGCAAAGTTGTCATTTTTTTGTCTCGCCTTTTCGAAGAAAAAATAAATAGGTGTTGCTTTTCCGGCGGCGGCGGCTTCAACATTCAAGTTTTGCGTTTAGGTCATTACTAACTGTATGCACTAGACCTTTTAAACTTTGCTTATAGTTGTATCTTGCGTGATACATTGCAACGTGACAAAGCAAATGTGGAAGTGATCTTGACCCTCCAAGCAAAGGGCAGATAACAATTTTTACCTTCAACAACTGTATGCACTACACCTTTCAAACTTTGCTTATAGTTGTATGTTGAGTGGTAATGGTTAATATTCTTACTATCCCCCTCACATGAATGGGATATGTATATATTAACTTCAATGAAATTGGAGAACAAGAGGCCCAAGAGGGCCTGTAGACGCTCTACTTGTATGATGTGATTAAAAAACATTACGAAACAGACGGACGAAAAGTGATCGCATAAGCCCTCCTGGCTCTTTGGCCAGTAGAGCTAAAAACCTTGAGACATTTGTACCCAGAATTCCTTGAAAAGCTATAACATGTTGCATTTCCATGGCAATGGTATATGGAGGCCATTTTTTAATTGTAGGATTTATATCCCTCGTCACATTTTCATGCTATTTGTTTTTGTATTTTCCATTTCCACCTTACATCAAGATCATTATTTACAAATGTAGCGCTGCATCTGTGATCATGGTTTAAGATGTAAAGTGGAACTGGCTTTTTCAGGGATGGGCCAGTGAGAAGCATTGACAATAATTCAACTTTGATTTGTCAATCTTCATCAGGTAGGTAAACCGGTTGGATGGTATGAGAAATGTAAAGTTAATAAATTACAATAAATATCCAAAGAAAGATAAGTGTATTAAATGACAGACTGCATGTTATGTAATAGCAGATTAATTGTGAAATTTGCTTTAATTAGAAACTAAGTTTGATGAGCATTTTATGTGGTAATTTATTTGTTTATATATTTCTAGAATGGCATAGAAAGGCTCCAAAGTTTTGCTGGTGGATGATGGCATGTGCAACTGTGGTTGGTGGTTTGGAAGGAATTTAAAGTCATGCTTACTGTATTGCATCTAACAAGTGAGTGTAAATCAAATGGTAACTTAAAATATAAATGTCAACAGTTGATTAATACTTCACAAATTCATTTGCTTTAAATGAGAAACTTAAGTTTGATGAGCATTTTATGTGGTAATTTATTTGTTTATATATTTCTAGAATGGCATAGAAAGGCTCCAAAGTTTTGCTGGTGGATGATGGCATGTGTAACTGTGGTTGGTGGTTTGGAAGGAATTTAAAGTCATGCTTACTGTATTGCATATAACAAGTGAGTGTCAATCAAATGGTAAGTTAAAATATAAATGTCAACAGTTGATTAATACTTCACAAATTCATTTGCTTTAAATGAGAAACTTAAGTTTGATGAGCATAATATTTGTCAACAAATTACCATAACAAATTAGAAGTCTTGTGTAATTTTTTCTTTGTTCGTATAAGTCTAGATGGACTGTAGTTGTTTGTCTGTGTAATGAATGCTGTTTTCAGTATAGTTCTTACTGCAGGTTATTTGATGAGCATAATATTTGTAAGCAAATTACTAAGTAAGTTCTAAATGCAGGTGTACATGGCATCAAACCAGAAAAAATACGTTATTCATTGAAATATATGTTGATTTTTTTGATTTTCCATTTCCATGTTATCATCCAATATCATTATTTACAAATGTAGCTCTGCATTCATGATTATGGTATAAGATGAAGAGTTGAGCTGGATGTTTCTCGGATCGATGGACAGTGACAAGTATTGGCAACAACTCCACCTGATTTGTAAATCTTCATTAGGTAAGTAAACAGGTTTGATGAGATGGGAAATGTAATTAAAAGTAACACCCAGAAAAGTATATTAAATGACAGAATGCATGTTATATAATTCATATCTGGTTAATTGTGAAATTTTCTTTAAATGAGAAACTTAGCAGTTTGATGAGCATAATATTTGTAAACAAATTACCGTACCAAATTAAAAATGTAATTTTTCTTAATATATTTCCACACACCAGCCAGCATCCATGTTGATTTCAAGGTAGGACCATATGTTTGCAATACCAAGAGACTGATATGACAACCAATGCATAGTCCAAAAAATTAACCAAGCTAAATGCATTACCAGGAGTTGAGGTTCGCTAGCCAATATCTATGTTTGAGAATCCAAGGTAAAGCCGAATGCTGTACCACAGTCAATGTTCCCAGGCAGGATCATCTTACATTTGTAATAACCAGTCTCAGATGACAACCTGGCTGCATAGCTATTGTGTCCATACACTTACCATAATCCGAGTTTGAGGATCCAATATGCAAATATTATTGAGCATGTATTAAATGTTATTTTCTGTATATTTTTTATGCAGGATGACAGTGCACCAACCACAAGAGATTATGTTATCCATTGAGTGTGTGTTATCTTCAGTGAAGTGCTACATTGTGGTAAAACTCAGGTGTAGAATGGAATCTATGGTATGGCACATTGTCTGAATGTCTGTACAAGCAATAGTATTGCTGTTTTTTTGGCTGCCGTAAACAATTATAGAAAATATAAACATTTGTGTATTTATGTAGAACAAGGATTTTTCTCTTGTACAAATCTCTTGTACAATCATGCTTAAATAATTGGTGGTTAGGGATGGCTATAGGGGGAGGCTTATCACTGCCATCGAACTGTGATATATGTATCATCAAAACATTCTGGTTGCAAAGTTGTCATTTTTTTGTCTCGCCTTTTCGAAGAAAAAATAAATAGGTGTTGCTTTTCCGGCGGCGGTGGCTTCAACATTCAAGTTTTGCGTTTAGGTCATTACTAACTGTATGCACTAGACCTTTTAAACTTTGCTTATAGTTGTATCTTGCGTGATACATTGCAACGTGACAAAGCAAATGTGGAAGTGATCTTGACCCTCCAAGCAAAGGGCAGATAACAATATTTACCTTCAACAACTGTATGCACTACACCTTTCAAACTTTGCTTATAGTTGTATGTTGAGTGGTAATGGTTAATATTCTTACTATCCCCCTCACATGAATGGGATATGTATATATTAACTTCAATGAAATTGGAGAACAAGAGGCCCAAGAGGGCCTGTAGACGCTCTACTTGTATGATGTGATTAAAAAACATTACGAAACAGACGGACGAAAAGTGATCGCATAAGCCCTCCTGGCTCTTTGGCCAGTAGAGCTAAAAACCTTGAGACATTTGTACCCAGAATTCCTTGAAAAGCTATAACATGTTGCATTTCCATGGCAATGGTATATGGAGGCCATTTTTTAATTGTAGGATTTATATCCCTCGTCACATTTTCATGCTATTTGTTTTTGTATTTTCCATTTCCACCTTACATCAAGATCATTATTTACAAATGTAGCGCTGCATCTGTGATCATGGTTTAAGATGTAAAGTGGAACTGGCTTTTTCAGGGATGGGCCAGTGAGAAGCATTGACAATAATTCAACTTTGATTTGTCAATCTTCATCAGGTAGGTAAACCGGTTGGATGGTATGAGAAATGTAAAGTTAATAAATTACAATAAATATCCAAAGAAAGATAAGTGTATTAAATGACAGACTGCATGTTATGTAATAGCAGATTAATTGTGAAATTTGCTTTAATTAGAAACTAAGTTTGATGAGCATTTTATGTGGTAATTTATTTGTTTATATATTTCTAGAATGGCATAGAAAGGCTCCAAAGTTTTGCTGGTGGATGATGGCATGTGCAACTGTGGTTGGTGGTTTGGAAGGAATTTAAAGTCATGCTTACTGTATTGCATCTAACAAGTGAGTGTCAATCAAATGGTAACTTAAAATATAAATGTCAACAGTTGATTAATACTTCACAAATTCATTTGCTTTAAATGAGAAACTTAAGTTTGATGAGCATTTTATGTGGTAATTTATTTGTTTATATATTTCTAGAATGGCATAGAAAGGCTCCAAAGTTTTGCTGGTGGATGATGGCATGTGTAACTGTGGTTGGTGGTTTGGAAGGAATTTAAAGTCATGCTTACTGTATTGCATATAACAAGTGAGTGTCAATCAAATGGTAAGTTAAAATATAAATGTCAACAGTTGATTAATACTTCACAAATTCATTTGCTTTAAATGAGAAACTTAAGTTTGATGAGCATAATATTTGTCAACAAATTACCATAACAAATTAGAAGTCTTGTGTAATTTTTTCTTTGTTCGTATAAGTCTAGATGGACTGTAGTTGTTTGTCTGTGTAATGAATGTTGTTTTCAGTATAGTTCTTACTGCAGGTTATTTGATGAGCATAATATTTGTAAGCAAATTACTAAGTAAGTTCTAAATGCAGGTGTACATGGCATCAAACCAGAAAAAATACGTTATTCATTGAAATATATGTTGATTTTTTTGATTTTCCATTTCCATGTTATCATCCAATATCATTATTTACAAATGTAGCTCTGCATTCATGATTATGGTATAAGATGAAGAGTTGAGCCGGATGTTTCTCGGATCGATGGACAGTGACAAGTATTGGCAACAACTCCACCTGATTTGTAAATCTTCATTAGGTAAGTAAACAGGTTTGATGAGATGGGAAATGTAATTAAAAGTAACACCCAGAAAAGTATATTAAATGACAGAATGCATGTTATATAATTCATATCTGGTTAATTGTGAAATTTTCTTTAAATGAGAAACTTAGCAGTTTGATGAGCATAATATTTGTAAACAAATTACCGTACCAAATTAAAAATGTAATTTTTCTTAATATATTTCCACACACCAGCCAGCATCCATGTTGATTTCAAGGTAGGACCATATGTTTGCAATACCAAGAGACTGATATGACAACCAATGCATAGTCCAAAAAATTAACCAAGCTAAATGCATTACCAGGAGTTGAGGTTCGCTAGCCAATATCTATGTTTGAGAATCCAAGGTAAAGCCGAATGCTGTACCACAGTCAATGTTCCCAGGCAGGATCATCTTACATTTGTAATAACCAGTCTCAGATGACAACCTGGCTGCATAGCTATTGTGTCCATACACTTACCATAATCCGAGTTTGAGGATCCAATATGCAAATATTATTGAGCATGTATTAAATGTTATTTTCTGTATATTTTTTATGCAGGATGACAGTGCACCAACCACAAGAGATTATGTTATCCATTGAGTGTGTGTTATCTTCAGTGAAGTGCTACATTGTGGTAAAACTCAGGTGTAGAATGGAATCTATGGTATGGCACATTGTCTGAATGTCTGTACAAGCAATAGTATTGCTGTTTTTTTGGCTGCCGTAAAAAATTATAGAAAATATAAACATTTGTGTATTTATGTAGAACAAGGATTTTTCTCTTGTACAAATCTCTTGTACAATCATGCTTAAATAATTGGTGGTTAGGGATGGCTATAGGGGGAGGCTTATCACTGCCATCGAACTGTGATATATGTATCATCAAAACATTCTGGTTGCAAAGTTGTCATTTTTTTGTCTCGCCTTTTCGAAGAAAAAATAAATAGGTGTTGCTTTTCCGGCGGCGGTGGCTTCAACATTCAAGTTCTGCGTTTAGGTCATTACTAACTGTATGCACTAGACCTTTTAAACTTTGCTTATAGTTGTATCTTGCGTGATACATTGCAACGTGACAAAGCAAATGTGGAAGTGATCTTGACCCTCCAAGCAAAGGGCAGATAACAATTTTTACCTTCAACAACTGTATGCACTACACCTTTCAAACTTTGCTTATAGTTGTATGTTGAGTGGTAATGGTTAATATTCTTACTATCCCCCTCACATGAATGGGATATGTATATATTAACTTCAATGAAATTGGAGAACAAGAGGCCAAAGAGGGCCTGTAGACGCTCTACTTGTATGATGTGATTAAAAAACATTACGAAACAGACGGACGAAAAGTGATCGCATAAGCCCTCCTGGCTCTTTGGCCAGTAGAGCTAAAAACCTTGAGACATTTGTACCCAGAATTCCTTGAAAAGCTATAACATGTTGCATTTCCATGGCAATGGTATATGGAGGCCATTTTTTAATTGTAGGATTTATATCCCTCGTCACATTTTCATGCTATTTGTTTTTGTATTTTCCATTTCCACCTTACATCAAGATCATTATTTACAAATGTAGCGCTGCATCTGTGATCATGGTTTAAGATGTAAAGTGGAACTGGCTTTTTCAGGGATGGGCCAGTGAGAAGCATTGACAATAATTCAACTTTGATTTGTCAATCTTCATCAGGTAGGTAAACCGGTTGGATGGTATGAGAAATGTAAAGTTAATAAATTACAATAAATATCCAAAGAAAGATAAGTGTATTAAATGACAGACTGCATGTTATGTAATAGCAGATTAATTGTGAAATTTGCTTTAATTAGAAACTAAGTTTGATGAGCATTTTATGTGGTAATTTATTTGTTTATATATTTCTAGAATGGCATAGAAAGGCTCCAAAGTTTTGCTGGTGGATGATGGCATGTGCAACTGTGGTTGGTGGTTTGGAAGGAATTTAAAGTCATGCTTACTGTATTGCATCTAACAAGTGAGTGTCAATCAAATGGTAACTTAAAATATAAATGTCAACAGTTGATTAATACTTCACAAATTCATTTGCTTTAAATGAGAAACTTAAGTTTGATGAGCATAATATTTGTCAACAAATTACCATAACAAATTAGAAGTCTTGTGTAATTTTTTCTTTGTTCGTATAAGTCTAGATGGACTGTAGTTGTTTGTCTGTGTAATGAATGTTGTTTTCAGTATAGTTCTTACTGCAGGTTATTTGATGAGCATAATATTTGTAAGCAAATTACTAAGTAAGTTCTAAATGCAGGTGTACATGGCATCAAACCAGAAAAAATACGTTATTCATTGAAATATATGTTGATTTTTTTGATTTTCCATTTCCATGTTATCATCCAATATCATTATTTACAAATGTAGCTCTGCATTCATGATTATGGTATAAGATGAAGAGTTGAGCTGGATGTTTCTCGGATCGATGGACAGTGACAAGTATTGGCAACAACTCCACCTGATTTGTAAATCTTCATTAGGTAAGTAAACAGGTTTGATGAGATGGGAAATGTAATTAAAAGTAACACCCAGAAAAGTATATTAAATGACAGAATGCATGTTATATAATTCATATCTGGTTAATTGTGAAATTTTCTTTAAATGAGAAACTTAGCAGTTTGATGAGCATAATATTTGTAAACAAATTACCGTACCAAATTAAAAATGTAATTTTTCTTAATATATTTCCACACACCAGCCAGCATCCATGTTGATTTCAAGGTAGGACCATATGTTTGCAATACCAAGAGACTGATATGACAACCAATGCATAGTCCAAAAAATTAACCAAGCTAAATGCATTACCAGGAGTTGAGGTTCGCTAGCCAATATCTATGTTTGAGAATCCAAGGTAAAGCCGAATGCTGTACCACAGTCAATGTTCCCAGGCAGGATCATCTTACATTTGTAATAACCAGTCTCAGATGACAACCTGGCTGCATAGCTATTGTGTCCATACACTTACCATAATCCGAGTTTGAGGATCCAATATGCAAATATTATTGAGCATGTATTAAATGTTATTTTCTGTATATTTTTTATGCAGGATGACAGTGCACCAACCACAAGAGATTATGTTATCCATTGAGTGTGTGTTATCTTCAGTGAAGTGCTACATTGTGGTAAAACTCAGGTGTAGAATGGAATCTATGGTATGGCACATTGTCTGAATGTCTGTACAAGCAATAGTATTGCTGTTTTTTTGGCTGCCGTAAAAAATTATAGAAAATATAAACATTTGTGTATTTATGTAGAACAAGGATTTTTCTCTTGTACAAATCTCTTGTACAATCATGCTTAAATAATTGGTGGTTAGGGATGGCTATAGGGGGAGGCTTATCACTGCCATCGAACTGTGATATTTGTATCATCAAAACATTCTGGTTGCAAAGTTGTCATTTTTTTGTCTCGCCTTTTCGAAGAAAAAATAAATAGGTGTTGCTTTTCCGGCGGCGGTGGCTTCAACATTCAAGTTTTGCGTTTAGGTCATTACTAACTGTATGCACTAGACCTTTTAAACTTTGCTTATAGTTGTATCTTGCGTGATACATTGCAACGTGACAAAGCAAATGTGGAAGTGATCTTGACCCTCCAAGCAAAGGGCAGATAACAATTTTTACCTTCAACAACTGTATGCACTACACCTTTCAAACTTTGCTTATAGTTGTATGTTGAGTGGTAATGGTTAATATTCTTACTATCCCCCTCACATGAATGGGATATGTATATATTAACTTCAATGAAATTGGAGAACAAGAGGCCAAAGAGGGCCTGTAGACGCTCTACTTGTATGATGTGATTAAAAAACATTACGAAACAGACGGACGAAAAGTGATCGCATAAGCCCTCCTGGCTCTTTGGCCAGTAGAGCTAAAAACCTTGAGACATTTGTACCCAGAATTCCTTGAAAAGCTATAACATGTTGCATTTCCATGGCAATGGTATATGGAGGCCATTTTTTAATTGTAGGATTTATATCCCTCGTCACATTTTCATGCTATTTGTTTTTGTATTTTCCATTTCCACCTTACATCAAGATCATTATTTACAAATGTAGCGCTGCATCTGTGATCATGGTTTAAGATGTAAAGTGGAACTGGCTTTTTCAGGGATGGGCCAGTGAGAAGCATTGACAATAATTCAACTTTGATTTGTCAATCTTCATCAGGTAGGTAAACCGGTTGGATGGTATGAGAAATGTAAAGTTAATAAATTACAATAAATATCCAAAGAAAGATAAGTGTATTAAATGACAGACTGCATGTTATGTAATAGCAGATTAATTGTGAAATTTGCTTTAATTAGAAACTAAGTTTGATGAGCATTTTATGTGGTAATTTATTTGTTTATATATTTCTAGAATGGCATAGAAAGGCTCCAAAGTTTTGCTGGTGGATGATGGCATGTGCAACTGTGGTTGGTGGTTTGGAAGGAATTTAAAGTCATGCTTACTGTATTGCATCTAACAAGTGAGTGTCAATCAAATGGTAACTTAAAATATAAATGTCAACAGTTGATTAATACTTCACAAATTCATTTGCTTTAAATGAGAAACTTAAGTTTGATGAGCATTTTATGTGGTAATTTATTTGTTTATATATTTCTAGAATGGCATAGAAAGGCTCCAAAGTTTTGCTGGTGGATGATGGCATGTGTAACTGTGGTTGGTGGTTTGGAAGGAATTTAAAGTCATGCTTACTGTATTGCATATAACAAGTGAGTGTCAATCAAATGGTAACTTAAAATATAAATGTCAACAGTTGATTAATACTTCACAAATTCATTTGCTTTAAATGAGAAACTTAAGTTTGATGAGCATAATATTTGTCAACAAATTACCATAACAAATTAGAAGTCTTGTGTAATTTTTTCTTTGTTCGTATAAGTCTAGATGGACTGTAGTTGTTTGTCTGTGTAATGAATGTTGTTTTCAGTATAGTTCTTACTGCAGGTTATTTGATGAGCATAATATTTGTAAGCAAATTACTAAGTAAGTTCTAAATGCAGGTGTACATGGCATCAAACCAGAAAAAATACGTTATTCATTGAAATATATGTTGATTTTTTTGATTTTCCATTTCCATGTTATCATCCAATATCATTATTTACAAATGTAGCTCTGCATTCATGATTATGGTATAAGATGAAGAGTTGAGCCGGATGTTTCTCGGATCGATGGACAGTGACAAGTATTGGCAACAACTCCACCTGATTTGTAAATCTTCATTAGGTAAGTAAACAGGTTTGATGAGATGGGAAATGTAATTAAAAGTAACACCCAGAAAAGTATATTAAATGACAGAATGCATGTTATATAATTCATATCTGGTTAATTGTGAAATTTTCTTTTAATGAGAAACTTAGCAGTTTGATGAGCATAATATTTGTAAACAAATTACCGTACCAAATTAAAAATGTAATTTTTCTTAATATATTTCCACACACCAGCCAGCATCCATGTTGATTTCAAGGTAGGACCATATGTTTGCAATACCAAGAGACTGATATGACAACCAATGCATAGTCCAAAAAATTAACCAAGCTAAATGCATTACCAGGAGTTTAGGTTCGCTAGCCAATATCTATGTTTGAGAATCCAAGGTAAAGCCGAATGCTGTACCACAGTCAATGTTCCCAGGCAGGATCATCTTACATTTGTAATAACCAGTCTCAGATGACAACCTGGCTGCATAGCTATTGTGTCCATACACTTACCATAATCCGAGTTTGAGGATCCAATATGCAAATATTATTGAGCATGTATTAAATGTTATTTTCTGTATATTTTTTATGCAGGATGACAGTGCACCAACCACAAGAGATTATGTTATCCATTGAGTGTGTGTTATCTTCAGTGAAGTGCTACATTGTGGTAAAACTCAGGTGTAGAATGGAATCTATGGTATGGCACATTGTCTGAATGTCTGTACAAGCAATAGTATTGCTGTTTTTTTGGCTGCCGTAAAAAATTATAGAAAATATAAACATTTGTGTATTTATGTAGAACAAGGATTTTTCTCTTGTACAAATCTCTTGTACAATCATGCTTAAATAATTGGTGGTTAGGGATGGCTATAGGGGGAGGCTTATCACTGCCATCGAACTGTGATATATGTATCATCAAAACATTCTGGTTGCAAAGTTGTCATTTTTTTGTCTCGCCTTTTCGAAGAAAAAATAAATAGGTGTTGCTTTTCCGGCGGCGGTGGCTTCAACATTCAAGTTTTGCGTTTAGGTCATTACTAACTGTATGCACTAGACCTTTTAAACTTTGCTTATAGTTGTATCTTGCGTGATACATTGCAACGTGACAAAGCAAATGTGGAAGTGATCTTGACCCTCCAAGCAAAGGGCAGATAACAATTTTTACCTTCAACAACTGTATGCACTACACCTTTCAAACTTTGCTTATAGTTGTATGTTGAGTGGTAATGGTTAATATTCTTACTATCCCCCTCACATGAATGGGATATGTATATATTAACTTCAATGAAATTGGAGAACAAGAGGCCAAAGAGGGCCTGTAGACGCTCTACTTGTATGATGTGATTAAAAAACATTACGAAACAGACGGACGAAAAGTGATCGCATAAGCCCTCCTGGCTCTTTGGCCAGTAGAGCTAAAAACCTTGAGACATTTGTACCCAGAATTCCTTGAAAAGCTATAACATGTTGCATTTCCATGGCAATGGTATATGGAGGCCATTTTTTAATTGTAGGATTTATATCCCTCGTCACATTTTCATGCTATTTGTTTTTGTATTTTCCATTTCCACCTTACATCAAGATCATTATTTACAAATGTAGCGCTGCATCTGTGATCATGGTTTAAGATGTAAAGTGGAACTGGCTTTTTCAGGGATGGGCCAGTGAGAAGCATTGACAATAATTCAACTTTGATTTGTCAATCTTCATCAGGTAGGTAAACCGGTTGGATGGTATGAGAAATGTAAAGTTAATAAATTACAATAAATATCCAAAGAAAGATAAGTGTATTAAATGACAGACTGCATGTTATGTAATAGCAGATTAATTGTGAAATTTGCTTTAATTAGAAACTAAGTTTGATGAGCATTTTATGTGGTAATTTATTTGTTTATATATTTCTAGAATGGCATAGAAAGGCTCCAAAGTTTTGCTGGTGGATGATGGCATGTGCAACTGTGGTTGGTGGTTTGGAAGGAATTTAAAGTCATGCTTACTGTATTGCATCTAACAAGTGAGTGTCAATCAAATGGTAACTTAAAATATAAATGTCAACAGTTGATTAATACTTCACAAATTCATTTGCTTTAAATGAGAAACTTAAGTTTGATGAGCATAATATTTGTCAACAAATTACCATAACAAATTAGAAGTCTTGTGTAATTTTTTCTTTGTTCGTATAAGTCTAGATGGACTGTAGTTGTTTGTCTGTGTAATGAATGTTGTTTTCAGTATAGTTCTTACTGCAGGTTATTTGATGAGCATAATATTTGTAAGCAAATTACTAAGTAAGTTCTAAATGCAGGTGTACATGGCATCAAACCAGAAAAAATACGTTATTCATTGAAATATATGTTGATTTTTTTGATTTTCCATTTCCATGTTATCATCCAATATCATTATTTACAAATGTAGCTCTGCATTCATGATTATGGTATAAGATGAAGAGTTGAGCTGGATGTTTCTCGGATCGATGGACAGTGACAAGTATTGGCAACAACTCCACCTGATTTGTAAATCTTCATTAGGTAAGTAAACAGGTTTGATGAGATGGGAAATGTAATTAAAAGTAACACCCAGAAAAGTATATTAAATGACAGAATGCATGTTATATAATTCATATCTGGTTAATTGTGAAATTTTCTTTAAATGAGAAACTTAGCAGTTTGATGAGCATAATATTTGTAAACAAATTACCGTACCAAATTAAAAATGTAATTTTTCTTAATATATTTCCACACACCAGCCAGCATCCATGTTGATTTCAAGGTAGGACCATATGTTTGCAATACCAAGAGACTGATATGACAACCAATGCATAGTCCAAAAAATTAACCAAGCTAAATGCATTACCAGGAGTTGAGGTTCGCTAGCCAATATCTATGTTTGAGAATCCAAGGTAAAGCCGAATGCTGTACCACAGTCAATGTTCCCAGGCAGGATCATCTTACATTTGTAATAACCAGTCTCAGATGACAACCTGGCTGCATAGCTATTGTGTCCATACACTTACCATAATCCGAGTTTGAGGATCCAATATGCAAATATTATTGAGCATGTATTAAATGTTATTTTCTGTATATTTTTTATGCAGGATGACAGTGCACCAACCACAAGAGATTATGTTATCCATTGAGTGTGTGTTATCTTCAGTGAAGTGCTACATTGTGGTAAAACTCAGGTGTAGAATGGAATCTATGGTATGGCACATTGTCTGAATGTCTGTACAAGCAATAGTATTGCTGTTTTTTTGGCTGCCGTAAAAAATTATAGAAAATATAAACATTTGTGTATTTATGTAGAACAAGGATTTTTCTCTTGTACAAATCTCTTGTACAATCATGCTTAAATAATTGGTGGTTAGGGATGGCTATAGGGGGAGGCTTATCACTGCCATCGAACTGTGATATTTGTATCATCAAAACATTCTGGTTGCAAAGTTGTCATTTTTTTGTCTCGCCTTTTCGAAGAAAAAATAAATAGGTGTTGCTTTTCCGGCGGCGGTGGCTTCAACATTCAAGTTTTGCGTTTAGGTCATTACTAACTGTATGCACTAGACCTTTTAAACTTTGCTTATAGTTGTATCTTGCGTGATACATTGCAACGTGACAAAGCAAATGTGGAAGTGATCTTGACCCTCCAAGCAAAGGGCAGATAACAATTTTTACCTTCAACAACTGTATGCACTACACCTTTCAAACTTTGCTTATAGTTGTATGTTGAGTGGTAATGGTTAATATTCTTACTATCCCCCTCACATGAATGGGATATGTATATATTAACTTCAATGAAATTGGAGAACAAGAGGCCAAAGAGGGCCTGTAGACGCTCTACTTGTATGATGTGATTAAAAAACATTACGAAACAGACGGACGAAAAGTGATCGCATAAGCCCTCCTGGCTCTTTGGCCAGTAGAGCTAAAAACCTTGAGACATTTGTACCCAGAATTCCTTGAAAAGCTATAACATGTTGCATTTCCATGGCAATGGTATATGGAGGCCATTTTTTAATTGTAGGATTTATATCCCTCGTCACATTTTCATGCTATTTGTTTTTGTATTTTCCATTTCCACCTTACATCAAGATCATTATTTACAAATGTAGCGCTGCATCTGTGATCATGGTTTAAGATGTAAAGTGGAACTGGCTTTTTCAGGGATGGGCCAGTGAGAAGCATTGACAATAATTCAACTTTGATTTGTCAATCTTCATCAGGTAGGTAAACCGGTTGGATGGTATGAGAAATGTAAAGTTAATAAATTACAATAAATATCCAAAGAAAGATAAGTGTATTAAATGACAGACTGCATGTTATGTAATAGCAGATTAATTGTGAAATTTGCTTTAATTAGAAACTAAGTTTGATGAGCATTTTATGTGGTAATTTATTTGTTTATATATTTCTAGAATGGCATAGAAAGGCTCCAAAGTTTTGCTGGTGGATGATGGCATGTGCAACTGTGGTTGGTGGTTTGGAAGGAATTTAAAGTCATGCTTACTGTATTGCATCTAACAAGTGAGTGTCAATCAAATGGTAACTTAAAATATAAATGTCAACAGTTGATTAATACTTCACAAATTCATTTGCTTTAAATGAGAAACTTAAGTTTGATGAGCATTTTATGTGGTAATTTATTTGTTTATATATTTCTAGAATGGCATAGAAAGGCTCCAAAGTTTTGCTGGTGGATGATGGCATGTGTAACTGTGGTTGGTGGTTTGGAAGGAATTTAAAGTCATGCTTACTGTATTGCATATAACAAGTGAGTGTCAATCAAATGGTAACTTAAAATATAAATGTCAACAGTTGATTAATACTTCACAAATTCATTTGCTTTAAATGAGAAACTTAAGTTTGATGAGCATAATATTTGTCAACAAATTACCATAACAAATTAGAAGTCTTGTGTAATTTTTTCTTTGTTCGTATAAGTCTAGATGGACTGTAGTTGTTTGTCTGTGTAATGAATGTTGTTTTCAGTATAGTTCTTACTGCAGGTTATTTGATGAGCATAATATTTGTAAGCAAATTACTAAGTAAGTTCTAAATGCAGGTGTACATGGCATCAAACCAGAAAAAATACGTTATTCATTGAAATATATGTTGATTTTTTTGATTTTCCATTTCCATGTTATCATCCAATATCATTATTTACAAATGTAGCTCTGCATTCATGATTATGGTATAAGATGAAGAGTTGAGCCGGATGTTTCTCGGATCGATGGACAGTGACAAGTATTGGCAACAACTCCACCTGATTTGTAAATCTTCATTAGGTAAGTAAACAGGTTTGATGAGATGGGAAATGTAATTAAAAGTAACACCCAGAAAAGTATATTAAATGACAGAATGCATGTTATATAATTCATATCTGGTTAATTGTGAAATTTTCTTTTAATGAGAAACTTAGCAGTTTGATGAGCATAATATTTGTAAACAAATTACCGTACCAAATTAAAAATGTAATTTTTCTTAATATATTTCCACACACCAGCCAGCATCCATGTTGATTTCAAGGTAGGACCATATGTTTGCAATACCAAGAGACTGATATGACAACCAATGCATAGTCCAAAAAATTAACCAAGCTAAATGCATTACCAGGAGTTGAGGTTCGCTAGCCAATATCTATGTTTGAGAATCCAAGGTAAAGCCGAATGCTGTACCACAGTCAATGTTCCCAGGCAGGATCATCTTACATTTGTAATAACCAGTCTCAGATGACAACCTGGCTGCATAGCTATTGTGTCCATACACTTACCATAATCCGAGTTTGAGGATCCAATATGCAAATATTATTGAGCATGTATTAAATGTTATTTTCTGTATATTTTTTATGCAGGATGACAGTGCACCAACCACAAGAGATTATGTTATCCATTGAGTGTGTGTTATCTTCAGTGAAGTGCTACATTGTGGTAAAACTCAGGTGTAGAATGGAATCTATGGTATGGCACATTGTCTGAATGTCTGTACAAGCAATAGTATTGCTGTTTTTTTGGCTGCCGTAAAAAATTATAGAAAATATAAACATTTGTGTATTTATGTAGAACAAGGATTTTTCTCTTGTACAAATCTCTTGTACAATCATGCTTAAATAATTGGTGGTTAGGGATGGCTATAGGGGGAGGCTTATCACTGCCATCGAACTGTGATATATGTATCATCAAAACATTCTGGTTGCAAAGTTGTCATTTTTTTGTCTCGCCTTTTCGAAGAAAAAATAAATAGGTGTTGCTTTTCCGGCGGCGGTGGCTTCAACATTCAAGTTTTGCGTTTAGGTCATTACTAACTGTATGCACTAGACCTTTTAAACTTTGCTTATAGTTGTATCTTGCGTGATACATTGCAACGTGACAAAGCAAATGTGGAAGTGATCTTGACCCTCCAAGCAAAGG
>JAWPHD010017907.1:0-42412 GCA_037043455.1 Cyrtodaria siliqua
ACTGTTTGATATTGTTGTGACCATCATATTACTTTCTATATTACTGTCTGATGTTGTTGTGACCATCATATTACTGTTTGATGTTATTGTGACCATCATATTACTGTTTGATATTGTTGTGACCATCATATTACTGTTTGATGTTGTTCTGACCATCATATTACTGTCTGATGTTGTTGTGACCATCATATTACTGTTTGATGTTGTTGTGACCATCATATTACTGTCTGATGTTGTTCTGACCATCATATTACTGTTTGATGTTGTTCTGACCATCATATTACTGTTTGATGTTGTTGTGACCATCATATTACTGTCTGACGTTGTTGTGACCATCATATTACTGTCTGATGTTGTTCTGACCATCATATTACTGTCTGATGTTGTTGTGACCATCATATTACTGTTTGATGTTGTTGTGACCATCATATTACTGTTTGATGTTGTTGTGACCATCATATTACTGTTTGATGTTGTTGTGACCATCATATTACTGTCTAATGTTGTTGTGACCATCATATTACTGTCTGATGTTGTTGTGACCATCATATTACTGTTTGATGTTGTTGTGACCATCATATTACTGTCTGATGTTGTTGTGACCATCATATTACTGTTTGATATTGTTGGGACCATCATATTACTGTCTGATGTTGTTGTGACCATCATATTACTGTTTGATGTTGTTGTGACCATCATATTACTGTCTGATGTTATTGTGACCATCATATTACTGTCTGATGTTGTTGTGACCATCATATTACTGTCTGATATTGTTGTGACCATAATATTACTGTTTGATGTTGTTGTGACCATCATATTACTGTCTGATGTTGTTGTGACCATCATATTACTGTTTGATGTTGTTGTGACCATCATATTACTGTCTGATGTTGTTGTGACCATCATATTACTGTTTGATGTTGTTGTGACCATCATATTACTGTCTGATGTTGTTGTGACCATCATATTACTGTTTGATGTTGTTGTGACCATCATATTACTGTCTGATGTTGTTGTGACCATCATATTACTGTTTGATGTTGTTGTGACCATCATATTACTGTCTGATGTTGTTGTGACCATCATATTATTGTCTGATGTTATTGTGACCATCATATTACTGTCTGATGTTGTTGTGACCATCATATTACTGTCTGATATTGTTGTGACCATCATATTACTATTTGATATTGTTGTGACCATCATATTACTGTTTGATATTGTTGTGACCAACATATTACTGTCTATATTACTGTTTGATGTTGTTGTGACCATCATATTACTGTCTGATGTTGTTGTGACCATCATATTACTGTTTGATGTTGTTGTGACCATCATATTACTGTTTGATGTTGTTGTGACCATCATATTACTGTTTGATGTTGTTGTGACCATCAAATTATTGTCTGATGTTGTTGTGACAATCATATTACTGTTTGATATTGTTGTGACCATCATATTACAGTCTGATGTTGTTGTGACCATCATATTACTGTCTGATGTTGTTGTGACCATCATATTACTGTCTGATGTTGTTGTGACCATCATATTATTGTCTGATGTTATTCTGACCATCATATTACTGTTTGATGTTGTTGTGACCATCATATTACTGTTTGATGTTGTTGTGACCATCATATTACTGTTTGATGTTGTTGTGACCATCATATTACTGTCTGATGTTGTTGTGACCATCATGTTACTGTCTATATTACTGTTTGATGTTGTTGTGACCATCAAATTACTGTTTGATGTTGTTGTGACCATCATATTACTGTTTGATATTGTTGTGACCATCATATTACTGTCTATATTACTGTTTGATGTTGTTGTGACCATCATATTACTGTCTGATGTTGTTGTGACCATCATATTACTGTTTGATGTTGTTGTGACCATCATATTACTGTCTGATGTTGTTGTGACCATCATATTACTGTTTGATGTTGTTGTGACCATCATATTACTGTTTGATGTTGTTGTGACCATCAAATTATTGTCTGATGTTGTTGTGACAATCATATTATTGTTTGATATTGTTGTGACCATCATATTACAGTCTGATGTTGTTGTGACCATCATATTACTGTCTGATGTTGTTGTGACCATCATATTACTGTCTGATGTTATTCTGACCATCATATTACTGTCTGATGTTGTTGTGACCATCATATTACTGTTTGATGTTGTTGTGACCATCATATTACTGTCTATATTACTGTTTGATGTTGTTGTGACCATCATATTACTGTTTGATGTTGTTGTGACCATCATATTAGTGTTTGATGTTGTTGTGACCATCATATTACTGTTTGATGTTGTTGTGACCATCATATTACTGTTTGATATTGTTGTGACCATCATATTACTGTCTGATGTTGTTGTGACCATCATATTACTGTCTGATGTTGTTGTGACCATCATATTACTGTATGATGTTGTTCTGACCATCATATTACTGTTTGATGTTGTTGTGACCATCATATTACTGTTTGATGTTGTTGTGACCATCAAATTATTGTCTGATGTTGTTGTGACCATCATATTACTGTTTGATATTGTTGTGACCATCATATTACTGTCTGATGTTGTTGTGACCATCATATTACTGTCTGATGTTATTCTGACCATCATATTACTGTCTGATGTTGTTGTGACCATCATATTACTGTTTGATGTTGTTGTGACCATCATATTAATGTTTGATGTTGTTGTGACCATCATATTACTGTCTATATTACTGTTTGATGTTGTTGTGACCATCATATTACTGTCTAATGTTGTTGTGACCATCATATTACTGTCTGATGTTGTTGTGACTATCATATTACTGTCTATATTGTTGTGACCATCATATTACTGTCTGATGTTGTTGTGACTATCATATTAATGTCTGATGTTGTTGTGACCATCATATTACTGTCTGATGTTGTTGTGACCATCATATTACTGTCTGATGTTATTCTGACCATCATATTACTGTTTGATGTTGTTGTGACCATCATATTACTGTTTGATGTTGTTGTGACCATCATATTACTGTTTGATGTTGTTGTGACCATCATATTACTGTCTGATGTTGTTGTGACCATCATATTACTGTCTATATTACTGTTTGATGTTGTTGTGACCATCATATTACTGTCTATATTACTGTTTGATGTTGTTGTGACCATCATATTACTGTCTGATGTTGTTGTGACCATCATATTACTGTCTATATTACTGTTTGATGTTGTTGTGACCATCATATTACTGTTTGATGTTGTTGTGACCATCATATTACTGTTTGATATTGTTGTGACCATCATATTACTGTCTATATTACTGTTTGATGTTGTTGTGACCATCATATTACTGTCTGATGTTGTTGTGACCATCATATTACTGTTTGATGTTGTTGTGACCATCATATTACTGTCTGATGTTATTCTGACCATCATATTACTGTCTGATGTTGTTGTGACCATCATATTACTGTTTGATGTTGTTGTGACCATCATATTACTGTTTGATGTTGTTGTGACCATCATATTACTGTTTGATGTTGTTGTGACCATCATATTACTGTTTGATGTTGTTGTGACCATCATATTACTGTCTGATGTTATTCTGACCATCATATTACTGTCTGATGTTGTTGTGACCATCATATTACTGTTTGATGTTGTTGTGACCATCATATTACTGTTTGATGTTGTTGTGACCATCATATTACTGTTTGATGTTGTTGTGACCATCATATTACTGTTTGATGTTGTTGTGACCATCATATTACTGTCTGATGTTATTCTGACCATCATATTACTGTCTGATGTTGTTGTGACCATCATATTACTGTTTGATGTTGTTGTGACCATCATATTACTGTTTGATATTGTTGTGACCATCATATTACTGTCTATATTACTGTTTGATGTTGTTGTGACCATCATATTCCTGTTTGATGTTGTTGTGACCATCATATTACTGTCTGATATTGTTGTGACCATCATATTACTCTCTATATTACTGTTTGATGTTGTTGTGACCATGATATTACTGTTTGATATTGTTGTGACCATCATATTACTGTTTGATGTTGTTGTGACCATCATATTACTGTTTGATGTTGTTGTGACCATCATATTACTATCTGATATTGTTGTGACCATCATATTAGTGTTTGATATTGTTGTGACCATCATATTACTGTTTGATGTTGTTGTGACCATCATATTACTGTTTGATGTTGTTGTGACCATCATATTACTGTCTGATATTGTTGTGACCATCATATTACTGTCTATATTACTGTTTGATGTTGTTGTGACCATCATATTACTGTTTGATGTTGTTGTGACCATCATATTACTGTCTGATATTGTTGTGACCATCATATTACTGTCTATATTACTGTTTGATGTTGTTGTGACCATCAGCTTACTGTTTGATGTTGTTGTGACCATCATATTACTGTTTGATGTTGTTGTGACCATCAAATTATTGTCTGATGTTGTTGTGACCATCATATTACTGTCTATATTACTGTTTGATGTTGTTGTGACCATCATATTACTGTTTGGTGTTGTTGTGACCATCATATTAGTGTTTGATATTGTTTTAACCATCATATTACTGTTTGATGTTGTTGTGACCATCATATTACTGTCTGATGTTGTTGTGACCATCATATTAGTGTTTGATATTGTTGTGACCATCATATTACTGTCTGATGTTGTTGTGACCATCATATTACTGTCTGATGTTATTCTGACCATCATATTACTGTCTGATGTTGTTGTGACCATCATATTACTGTCTGATGTTGTTGTGACCATCAAATTATTGTCTGATGTTGTTGTGACCATCATATTACTGTTTGATATTGTTGTGACCATCATATTACTGTCTGATGTTGTTGTGACCATCATATTACTGTTTGATATTGTTGTGACCATCATATTACTGTTTGATGTTGTTGTGACCATCATATTACTGTCTGATGTTGTTCTGACCATCATATTACTGTTTGATGTTGTTGTGACCATCATATTACTGTTTGATGTTGTTGTGACCATCAAATTATTGTCTGATGTTGTTGTGACCATCATATTACTGTTTGATATTGTTGTGACCATCATATTACTGTCTGATGTTGTTGTGACCATCATATTACTGTTTGATATTGTTGTGACCATCATATTACTGTCTGATGTTGTTGTGACCATCATATTACTGTCTGATGTTATTCTGACCATCATATTACTGTCTGATGTTGTTGTGACCATCATATTACTGTTTGATGTTGTTGTGACCATCATATTACTGTCTATATTACTGTTTGATGTTGTTGTGACCATCATATTACTGTTTGATGTTGTTGTGACCATCATATTAGTGTTTGATGTTGTTGTGACCATCATATTACTGTTTGATGTTGTTGTGACCATCATATTACTGTTTGATATTGTTGTGACCATCATATTACTGTCTGATGTTGTTGTGACCATCATATTACTGTCTGATGTTGTTGTGACCATCATATTACTGTCTGATGTTATTCTGACCATCATATTACTGTCTGATGTTGTTGTGACCATCATATTACTGTCTGATGTTGTTGTGACCATCAAATTATTGTCTGATGTTGTTGTGACCATCATATTACTGTTTGATATTGTTGTGACCATCATATTACTGTCTGATGTTGTTGTGACCATCATATTACTGTTTGATATTGTTGTGACCATCATATTACTGTTTGATGTTGTTGTGACCATCATATTACTGTCTGATGTTGTTCTGACCATCATATTACTGTTTGATGTTGTTGTGACCATCATATTACTGTTTGATGTTGTTGTGACCATCAAATTATTGTCTGATGTTGTTGTGACCATCATATTACTGTTTGATATTGTTGTGACCATAATATTACTGTCTGATGTTGTTGTGACCATCATATTACTGTTTGATATTGTTGTGACCATCATATTACTGTCTGATGTTGTTGTGACCATCATATTACTGTCTGATGTTATTCTGACCATCATATTACTGTCTGATGTTGTTGTGACCATCATATTACTGTTTGATGTTGTTGTGACCATCATATTACTGTCTATATTACTGTTTGATGTTGTTGTGACCATCATATTACTGTTTGATGTTGTTGTGACCATCATATTAGTGTTTGATGTTGTTGTGACCATCATATTACTGTTTGATGTTGTTGTGACCATCATATTACTGTTTGATATTGTTGTGACCATCATATTACTGTCTGATGTTGTTGTGACCATCATATTACTGTCTGATGTTGTTGTGACCATCATATTACTGTCTGATGTTGTTCTGACCATCATATTACTGTTTGATGTTGTTGTGACCATCATATTACTGTTTGATGTTGTTGTGACCATCAAATTATTGTCTGATGTTGTTGTGACCATCATATTACTGTTTGATATTGTTGTGACCATCATATTACTGTCTGATGTTGTTGTGACCATCATATTACTGTCTGATGTTATTCTGACCATCATATTACTGTCTGATGTTGTTGTGACCATCATATTACTGTTTGATGTTGTTGTGACCATCATATTACTGTTTGATGTTGTTGTGACCATCATATTACTGTCTATATTACTGTTTGATGTTGTTGTGACCATCATATTACTGTCTAATGTTGTTGTGACCATCATATTACTGTCTGATGTTGTTGTGACCATCATATTACTGTCTATATTGTTGTGACCATCATATTACTGTCTGATGTTGTTGTGACCATCATATTAATGTCTGATGTTGTTGTGACCATCATATTACTGTCTGATGTTGTTGTGACCATCATATTACTGTCTGATGTTATTCTGACCATCATATTACTGTTTGATGTTGTTGTGACCATCATATTACTGTTTGATGTTGTTGTGACCATCATATTACTGTTTGATGTTGTTGTGACCATCATATTACTGTCTGATGTTGTTGTGACCATCATATTACTGTCTATATTACTGTTTGATGTTGTTGTGACCATCATATTACTGTCTGATGTTGTTGTGACCATCATATTACTGTCTATATTACTGTTTGATGTTGTTGTGACCATCATATTACTGTCTATATTACTGTTTGATGTTGTTGTGACCATCATATTACTGTCTGATGTTGTTGTGACCATCATATTACTGTCTATATTACTGTTTGATGTTGTTGTGACCATCATATTACTGTTTGATGTTGTTGTGACCATCATATTACTGTTTGATATTGTTGTGACCATCATATTACTGTCTATATTACTGTTTGATGTTGTTGTGACCATCATATTACTGTCTGATGTTGTTGTGACCATCATATTACTGTTTGATGTTGTTGTGACCATCATATTACTGTCTGATGTTGTTGTGACCATCATATTACTGTTTGATGTTGTTGTGACCATCATATTACTGTTTGATGTTGTTGTGACCATCAAATTATTGTCTGATGTTGTTGTGACAATCATATTACTGTTTGATATTGTTGTGACCATCATATTACAGTCTGATGTTGTTGTGACCATCATATTACTGTCTGATGTTGTTGTGACCATCATATTACTGTCTGATGTTATTCTGACCATCATATTACTGTCTGATGTTGTTGTGACCATCATATTACTGTCTGATGTTATTCTGACCATCATATTACTGTCTGATGTTGTTGTGACCATCATATTACTGTTTGATGTTGTTGTGACCATCATATTACTGTTTGATGTTGTTGTGACCATCATATTACTGTTTGATGTTGTTGTGACCATCATATTACTGTTTGATGTTGTTGTGACCATCATATTACTGTCTATATTACTGTTTGATGTTGTTGTGACCATCATATAACTGTTTGATGTTGTTGTGACCATCATATTAGTGTTTGATATTGTTTTAACCATCATATTACTGTTTGATGTTGTTGTGACCATCATATTACTGTCTATATTACTGTTTGATGTTGTTGTGACCATCATATTACTGTTTGATGTTGTTGTGACCATCATATTACTGTTTGATATTGTTGTGACCATCATATTACTGTTTGATATTGTTATGACCATCATATTACTGTTTGATGTTGTTGTGACCATCATATTACTGTCTGATATTGTTGTGACCATCATATTACTGTCTATATTACTGTTTGATGTTGTTGTGACCATCATATTACTGTTTGATGTTGTTGTGACCATCATATTACTCTCTATATTACTGTTTGATGTTGTTGTGACCATGATATTACTGTTTGATATTGTTGTGACCATCATATTACTGTTTCATGTTGTTGTGACCATCATATTACTGTTTGATGTTGTTGTGACCATCATATTACTATCTGATATTGTTGTGACCATCATATTAGTGTTTGATATTGTTGTGACCATCATATTACTGTTTGATGTTGTTGTGACCATCATATTACTGTTTGATGTTGTTGTGACCATCATATTACTGTTTGATGTTGTTGTGACCATCATATTACTGTTTGATGTTGTTGTGACCATCATATTACTGTTTGATGTTGTTGTGACCATCATATTACTGTCTGATGTTGTTGTGACCACCATATTACTCTTTGATGTTGTTCTGACCATCATATTACTGTTTGATGTTGTTGTGACCATCATATTACTGTTTGATGTTGTTGTGACCATCATATTACTGTTTGATGTTGTTCTGACCATCATATTACTGTCTGATATTGTTGTGACCATCATATTACTGTCTGATGTTGTTGTGACCATCATATTACTGTTTGATGTTGTTGTGACCATCATATTACTGTTTGATATTGTTGTGACCATCATATTACTGTTTGATGTTGTTGTGACCATCATATTACTGTTTGATGTTGTTGTGACCATCAAATTACTGTTTGATGTTGTTGTGACCATCATATTACTGTTTGATGTTGTTGTGACCATCATATTACTGTTTGATGTTGTTGTGACCATCATATTACTGTTTGATGTTGTTGTGACCATCATATTACTGTTTGATGTTGTTGTGACCATCATATTACTGTTTGATGTTGTTGTGACTATCATATTACTGTTTGATGTTGTTGTGACCATCATATTACTGTCTGATATTGTTGTGACCATCATATTACTGTTTGATGTTGTTGTGACCATCATATTACTGTTTGATGTTGTTGTGACTATCATATTACTGTTTGATGTTGTTGTGACCATCATATTACTGTTTGATGTTGTTGTGACTATCATATTACTGTTTGATGTTGTTGTGACCATCATATTACTGTCTGATATTGTTGTGACCATCATATTACTGTTTGATGTTGTTGTGACCATCATATTACTGTTTGATGTTGTTGTGACCATCATATTACTGTTTGCTGCTGTTTAGCTGAGATATCATGAACCTGGACAGTATGTAACCTGTATAGTATGTAACCTGGATAGAATGTAACCTGGATAGCATCTAACCTGTATAGCCTGTAACCTGTAAATTATGTAACCTGTATAGTATGTAACCTGTATAGTATGTAACCTGTATAGTACATAACCTGTATAGCATGTAACCTGTATAGTATGTAACATGTTTAGTATGTAACCTGGATAGCATGTAACCTGTATAGCCTGTAACCTGTAAATTATGTAACCTGTATAGTATGTAACCTGTATAGTACATAACCTGTATAGCATGTAACCTGTATAGTATGTAACATGTTTAGTATGTAACCTGGATAGAATGTAACCTGGATAGCATGTAACCTGTATAGCCTGTAACCTGTAAATTATGTAACCTGTATAGTATGTAACCTGTATAGTATGTAACATTTTTAGTATGTAACCTGGATAGTACATAACCTGTATAGCATGTAACCTGGATAGTACATAACCTGTATAGTATGTAACCTGGATAGTACATAACCTGTATAGCATGTAACCTGTATAGTATGTAACATGTTTAGTATGTAACCTGGATAGTACATAACCTGTATAGTATGTAACCTGGATAGTACATAACCTGTATAGCATGTAACCTGTATAGTATGTAACATGTTTAGTATGTAACCTGGATAGTACATAACCTGTATAGCATGTAACCTGTATAGTATGTAACATGTTTAGTATGTAACCTGGATAGTATGTAACATGTTTAGTATGTAACCTGTATAGTATGTAACCTGTATAGTATGTAACCTGTATAGTATGTAACATGTTTAGTATGTAACCTGGATAGTACATAACCTGTATAGCATGTAACCTGTATAGTATGTAACATGTTTAGTATGTAACCTGGATAGTATGTAACATGTTTAGTATGTAACATGTTTAGTATGTAACATGTATAGTATGTAACCTGTATAGCATGTAACCTGTATAGTATGTAACATGTTTAGTATGTAACATGTTTAGTATGTAACATGTATAGTATGTAACATGTATAGTATCTAACCTGTATAGTATGTAACCTGTATAGCATGTAACATGTATAGCATGTAACCTGTATAGTATGTAACATGTTTAGTATGTAACATGTTTAGTATGTAACCTGTATAGCATGTAACATGTATAGTATGTAACCTGTATAGCATGTAACCTATATAGTATGTAACATGTTTAGTATGTAACCTGGATAGTACATAACCTGTATAGCATGTAACCTGTATAGTATGTAACATGTTTAGTATGTAACCTGGATAGTACATAACCTGTATAGCATGTAACCTGGATAGTATGTAACATGTTTAGTATGTAACATGTTTAGTATGTAACATGTATAGTATGTAACCTGTAAAGCATGTTACCTGTATAGCATGTAACCTGTATAGTATGTAACATGTTTAGTATGTAACATGTTTAGTATGTAACATGTATAGTATGTAACCTGTATAGCATGTAACCTGTATAGCATGTAACCTGTATAGTATGTAACATGTTTAGTATGTAACATGTTTAGTATGTAACATGTATAGCATGTAACCTGTATAGTATGTAACATGTTTAGTATGTAACATGTATAGTATGTAACCTGTATAGCATGTAACATGTATAGTATGTAACATGTATAGTATGTAACCTGTATAGCATGTAACCTGTATAATATGTAACATGTTTAGCATGTAACCTGTATAGTATGTAACATGTTTAGCATGTAACATGTATAGTATGTAACCTGTATAGTATGTAACCTGTATAGTATGTAACCTGTATAGCATGTAACCTGTATAGTATGTAACATGTTTAGTATGTAACCTGTATAGTATGTAACATGTATAGTATGTAACCTGTATAGCCTGTAACATGTATAGTATGTAACCTGGACAGTATGTAACCTGTATAGTATGTAACCTGTATAGCATGTAACATGTATAGTATGTAACATGTTTAGTATGTAACCTGTATAGTATGTAACATGTATAGTATGTAACCTGTATAGCATGTAACATGTATAGTATGTAACATGTATAGTATGTAACATGTATAGTATGTAACCTGTATAGCATGTAACCTGTATAGTATGTAACATGTTTAGTTTGTAACCTGGATAGTATGTAACATGTTTAGTACATAACCTGTATAGCATGTAACATGTATAGTATGTAACATGTTTAGCATGTAACCTGTATAGTATGTAACCTGTTTAGTATGTAACATGTATAGTATGTAACATGTTTAGCATGTAACCTGTATAGCATGTAACATGTATAGTATGTAACCTGTATAGCATGTAACCGGTATAGTATGTAACATGTTTAGTATGTAACCTGGATAGTATGTAACATGTTTAGTACATAACCTGTATAGCATGTAACCTGTATATTATGTAACATGTATAGTATGTAACCTGTATAGCATGTAACATGTATAGCATGTAACATGTATAGTATGTAACATGTTTAGCATGTAACCTGTATAGTATGTAACATGTTTAGTATGTAACATGTATAGTATGTAACCTGTATAGTATGTAACATGTTTAGTATGTAACATGTATAGTATGTAACCTGTATAGCATGTAACATGTATAGTATGTAACATGTTTAGTATGTAACATGTATAGTATGTAACATGTTTAGTATGTAACATGTTTAGTATGTAACATGTATAGTATGTAACCTGTATATGTTTAGTATGTAACATGTATAGTATGTAACCTGTATAGTATGTAACCTGTATAGTATGTAACATGTATAGTATGTAACATGTTTAGTAAGTAACCTGTATAGCATGTAACATGTATATTATGTAACATGTATAGCATGTAACATGTATAGCATGTAACCTGTATATCATGTAACCTGTATAGTATGTAACATGTATAGCATGTAACCTGTATAGCATGTAACATGTATAGTATGTAACCTGTATAGTATGTAACATGTTTAGTATGTAACATGTTTAGCATGTAACATGTATAGCATGTAACCTGTATAGCATGTAACATGTATAGTATGTAACATGTTTAGTATGTAACCTGTATAGCATGTAACCTGTATAGTATGTAACATGTTTAGTATGTAACCTGGATAGTATGTAACCTGTATAGTATGTAACCTGGATAGCATGTAACCTGTATAGTATGTAGCCTGGATAGTATGTAACCTGTATAGTATGTAACCTGGATAGTACATAACCTGTATAGCATGTAACCTGTATAGTATGTAACCTGGATAGCATGTTACCTGTATAGTATGTAACCTGTATAGTATGTAACCTGGATAGTATGTAACCTGTAAAGTATACAACCTGGATAGTATGTAACCTGTATAGTATGTAACCTGGATAGTATGTAACCTGTATAGTATGTAACCTGTATAGTTGTAACATGTATAGTTGTTACCTGTATAGTTGTAACCTGTATAGTATGTAACCTGTATAGTTGTAACCTGGATAGTATGTAACTTTATAGTACGTAACTTGAATAGTAAATAACCTGTATAGTATGTAACCTGGATAGTACATAACCTGTATAGCATGTAACCTGTATAGTATGTAACCTGGATAGTACATAACCTATATAGTATGTAACATGTATAGTATGTAACATGGATAGTACAAAACCTGTATAGAATGGAACCTGTGTAGTATGTAACCTGTATATTATGTAACCTGGATAGTATGTAACCTGGATAGCATGTGACCTGGATAGCATGTGACCTGTACAGTATGTAACCTGTATAGTATGTAACCTGGATAGTATGCAACCTGTATAACCTGTATAGCATGTAACCTGTATAGTATGTAACCTGTATAGTATGTAACCTGGATAGCATGTAACCTGTATAGTATGTAACCTGGATAGCATGTGACCTGTACAGTACGTAACCTGTATAGTATGTAACCTGGATAGTATGTAACCTGTATAGTATGTAACCTGGATAGCATGTAACCTGTATAGGATGTAACCTGGATAGCATGTAACCTGTATAGGATGTAACCTGGATAATATGTAACCTGTACAGTATGTAATGTGGATAGTACAAAACCTGTATAGAATGTAACCTGTGTAGTATGTAACCTGTATATTATGTAACCTATATAGTTGTAACCTGTATAGTATGTTACCTGTATAGTTGTAACATGTATAGTTGTAACCTGTATAGTTGTAACCTGTATAGTTGTAACCTGTATAGTATGTAACTGTATAGTATGTAACCTGTATAGTATGTAACCTGTACAGTATAGTATGTAACCTGTATAGTATGTAACCTGTATAGTTGTAACCTGTATAGTTGTAACCTGTATAGTATGTAACCTGGATAATATGTAACCTGTATAGTATGTAACCTATATAGTTATAACCTGTATAGTATGTAACCTGTATAGTATGTAACCTGTACAGTATAGTATGTAACCTGTATAGTTGTAACCTGTATAGTTGTAACATGTATAGTTGTAACATGATAGCATGGATAGCATGTGACCTGGATAGCATGTGACCTGTACAGTATGTAACCTGTATAGTATGTAACCTGGATAGTATGTAACCTGTATAACCTGTATAGCATTTAACCTGTATAGCATGTAACCTGGATAGCATGTAACCTGTATAGTATGTAACCTGTACAGTATAGTATGTAACCTGTATAGTTGTAACCTGTATAGTTGTAACATGTATAGTTGTAACATGTATAGCATGTAACCTGTATAACCTGTATAGCATGTAACCTGTATAGTATGTAACCTGGATAGCATGTAACCTGTATAGTATGTAACCTGGATAGCATGTAACCTGTATAGCATGTAACCTGTATAGTATGTAACCTGTATAGTATGTAACCTGTATAGCATGGAACCTGTATAGCATGTAACCTGTATAGCATGTAACCTGGATAGTATGTAACCTGGATAGCATGTAACCTGTATAGCATGTAACCTGTATAGTATGTAACCTGTATAGTATGTAACCTGTATAGCATGTAACCTGTATAGTATGTAACCTGTATAGCATGTAATCTGTATAGTATGTAACCTGTATAGTATGTAACCTGTATAGCATGTAACCTGTATAGTATGTAACCTGTATAGCATGTAACCTGTATAGTATGTAACCTGGATAGTATGTAACCTGTATAGCATGTAACCTGTATAGTATGTAACCTGTATAGCATGTAACCTGTATAGTATGTAACCTGGATAGCATGTAACCTGTATAGCATGTAACCTGTATAGCATGTAACCTGTATAGGATGTAACCTGTATTACTCCTATTGCTGGAGACGTTTTCGTGTATTTTTTTTGTACCCTATATATGTATAGATATTCTGGTAGTGGAGGGTCTAAAGTTTACGAAAAAGTATGGTGATCTCCTGAAATCATGGTAGGATTTTTTTAAATCCAAGATGGCCACCAAAATTTGAATATGGACCTGCAGGGAAAATGTGCTATTTTTTTCATAGTTTAATGATATCAACAACTTTAATTTGTGATTATGTACTTGATTACACATGTATTTGACATTTTCAACAAATAAATCATAAACAGTAATGCCAAAAAAAATTTGGAGCACGTTTGTTAGTAAAAAAACAGCGAAAAGTGGCAAAAAAGCGATATCTACCTTATAACTTCAACTTTGATTTTCACACATTATCATATAAGTATTAATTAAGGGTTTTAAAACATGCCTTAGGCATGGGGAAAAGTAAAATATTTGAACTCAAACAGATAAAAAGATGGATATTTTGATTTATAAGGATTTTTGTAACAGCGGTGGGTGGGGTAAAAATACCCGAAATCAGCTTTTGGACCAGAGGCTGGTGGATTATTATTCCAATAGTGACATTTTCGTTCAAAATGTTTGTACCTTGTATATGTATATATAGATTACAAACAATATGGTCATTTCCTGAAACCATGGTAGAATGTTTACAAAAGAAAATGGCCACCAAGATGGCCGCCAAAATAAGGAAAATGTAATATTATTGGATATATCAAAGTTTATTGACATATGTATGTTACTTTATTCATAAACAGCAGCGTCTGAACATTAAATCGTTGTTATGACATTTGTAAACATTTATATTGTTGATAACTGTGACAATATATATATACATGTATTATAAATGTTTTAGAGTAAAATTATCATACTGTTATTTTAAACATATTAGGTGTATATATTTCTATTTTCTTAAATCCAAGAGAGACACAATTATGCTGATATATTAAAATACGTTGTTCTATGCGTGACAACTTCTTTAATGGACACATTTTCAATACTGTGTTACATAAAAATGATAAAATATTACTTCAATTTGAAGAAAGTGGGTGGGGTATATAAACCCCAACATAAAATGTAAGATGAATTACAACTAGAAGAATGTAAATCTCGTCAAATTGGAAAAAAACATCCAAATTTCGTAATTTATTGAATAACCATCAACAATGTATTGACACTATCTAAGCGAAACACCAAACTAGATAAGACCCACAGTTTAACGTTAGAAATGGCATAAGTTGTGTCTTTTTCAAACAATTACATAATTTAAAGAATATTTCAATATTTATGTATGACGAAAAATCAACCATTTTTGAATATTATTTCGTTCCATTGCTCAATGGCACCGTCAGTGTATACAGTGGATTTTGAAGTCATCTCCATTCGGGCACTGACAGAATAAACAACATTGCAGTTTTTTTTGTCTGCAAGCGCAACATTTTGTGGCACATGTACTGCACTTGCAACTTAACACCAGATCCTCGAGATACATACGCCTGTTTACGGTCGGCATCCTCATTCCATTTACCTCACGAAACCCATATTTTTGTGGGTCTGCTTTTGGCCGATTTTCAAGACATTGCATGATACTAGATGGGCTTGTAAAGCAAAGCTTGTGTGGTAAGTCATCAATATCGGTAACGTGGCTGTGATGATACATGAAGTATCTCAGGTCATCCATTGTTTCATATTTTGATGTAGGCCTGATCACTTTAACAAGGAATATCTCGGCATTCTGAAGTATTTCAGTAAGACATGGATTACTGAGATTCTTTCCGAAGTCACACAATAGACCACAAGCGCCGATTTTTAGCGCAGATAGTTTTGTGCCACTTTACTTGTTGTGTCACACCATGTTAAAACATGCATGGCTGGGAGGACACGACAAATGGATGTGTTCTTTGCTGAAATCACGTGGTGTGGTACGTAACGGGTTGAGCCTCCAACACCTGCTCGCATCCACATTTCTAGTAGCCCTTGTTCTTTAAAATCTCCGAGGAAATATAGAGATGCAACAAGCACATTAGTATCACTAAATAATACTATTATCCGTCGAGCTTCAGATTTGATAGCATGCAATGCATGCGGCATCAGCCGTTCATCAGCTTCTTCAATATTGTTATTCAACTCTGGTAGGATTGATACAGTTTGGTCTTTTACTGTACAACTTGTTTCTTGGCAATAATCACAAGTCACTCCACTGAGAACAATTATTGTCTTATCCTGGCATAGATATAAGCACGTCAATGATCCATTTTCTGAGGAGAGTTTGTAGCTTCGTTTTGTTTCTGTTAGATCCCCAGAATGTTTCCATATCAGTTGGCAATGGCGTATCTTTGGATATGTTGCTTTTGCTCTGGTTTTAGCTCTTCTGGTCCTTTCAGCATCCTTTACAGATCCATCGATGTAGGAATCAAATACAAAATCTATCCTCGAAGCCTCTCTTGGCAAATGGCCAAGATCATACTTAGGAAGTTGGCATATAAGTCGTCGAATGTCTTCACACCTGTGGTTCCTACTCTCCTCAGCATAGCCATCACGTCCACCAAATGTGTTGATTGGGTCCAAGTTTTGGGAGTTTCTTTCTCTTCAGGAGTAATGCACGTTTCCAATTCATTGAACAAATCACTTTTGTTTGGTTTCTTTAGGACTACATCATCATGAAACGGAGAGCTTGTTGGGACCAATTTGAATAGCTCTTTCTTGTCATAGCCTCTTACGCTTGCAGTTTTAATGAGTTTATGTGCATGTGTAGTGCGTTTCTTCTTCTGTGAGATAGCTATGGAATTAGTGGTTTTCTTGGCAGTAATGGAATGAAATGTCATAACTTTATTCCTAGATATTGTATCCATAAGATGTTTGGATTTCTCTATGTATCTCTCTATTCGGAATTCATCATACAGGTGTGTTCCCTTCTCTTCGACGCTCATAATGTCATTCCTAATATCATCCGTCATAACCTCCTGAGTAACAATGTTGTGTAGTTTTCTCTCAGTTGACTCCGTGACTTTGTAAGGATTTTCGTAAATGGATATATATGACAGCATGTCAGAGATATTCCTCTCCCTTGCTTTTGTTTTTGATACTCTGAATTCATGGCTTACTGTCACTTCTTGTAGGCATGGTTTGGATCCGCTTAATTCTCTATGAAGTGTACTCACTGCAAGCATTTCATTGTAAATTAACTCCCACTACGCCACAAAATTCTTCTTCCGAGTTGTTCCAATAATTCCCCCGCTACTCTTCTAAGAGCGATTGATGGTTTGTTCCAAGCATTGATCTGCTCCAAAAGCATTGAAACTCCCCGGTGTCCTTTTTACAACAAATTTCCCGTTCGAACAACATTAGGAAACTTCTGGCGCTGTCTCATGAAGATTTCGCATGTCCTCAAGGTAGAGTAAAGTATGGTAATATGGCCTGCACTGTAGTAAGATGGAACTTCCAATTGCCTTCTCGGTCTGCTCTGTTGAGATCTTTGAGTAAGTAAACCATTTGGATAAATACGTCATCCCAGTATTTGAATGTTTTACTTTCAGTACATTTCTGTGATCTGAATCCCATGAAATCATTATCTGTGAATGACACTTTGAATGTATCAAGAGCTTTCTGACTTTCCGCTTTCTTCTTGCCAGCAACATGCTCCTGTAATGCTTGCAGTATCATACATTCTTCATTGTACCTTGCTACACCAACTTCATTGTAGAATTCACACCATAAAAGTCGTTCCATGGTGTTGGAGGCTCGATCCGTTACTTACCACTCCACGTGATTTCAACAAAGAAATCATCACTTTGTCGTGTCCTCCCAGCCATGCATGCTTTAACAGGGTGTGACACAACAAGTAAGGTGGGCACAAAACCATCTACGCTGAAAACGGCGATTGTGGTCTATTGTGTGACTTCGGAAAGAATCTCAATGATCCATGTCTTGCTCAAATATTTCAGAATGCCGAGATATTCTTTGTTAAAGTGATCAGGCCTACATCAAAATATTTGATATGAAACAATGGATGACCTGAGATACTTCATGTACCATCACAGTCAGGTTACCGATATTGATGACTTACCGCCCGCTCACAAGCTTTGCTTTTCAAGCCCATCTATTGCGGGCACTGTAAAGCTTATACATTGTCATGTACTGACTTGAAAATCGTACAAAAGCAGACTCACAAAAATATGGGTTTGGTGAGGTTGATGGAATGATGATGCCGACCAAGTAAACAGGCGCATGTATCCCGAGGATCTGGTGTTAAGTTGTAAGTGCAATAAATGTGCCACAAAACGTTGCGCTTGCAGACAAAAACACCTGCAATGTTGTTTATTCTATCAGTGTCAGAATGGAGATGACAGCAAAAACACACTGTATACACTGACGGTGCCATTGAGCAATTGAACGAAATAATATTCAACTAAGCTTGGTTTTGTCATAAATAAACATTGAAAAATTCTTTAAAATATGTAATTGTTTGAAAAAGACACATCTTATGCCATTTCTAACGTTAAACTGTGGGTCTTATCTAGTTTCGTTTAGATAGTGTTAATATATTGTTGATGGTTATTCAATCAATTACGAAATTTGGATGTTTGTTTCCATTTGGACGAGTTTTACATTCTTCTAGTTGTAATTCATCTTACATTTTATGTTGGGGTTTATATATCCCACCCACTTTCTTCAAACTGAAGTTATATTTTATCATGTTTATGTAACACAGTATTGAAAATGTGTCCATTAAACATTAAAGAAGTTGTCATGCATAGAACATCAGCATAATAGTGTCTCCCTTGGATTTAAGAAAATAGAAATATATACACCTAATATGTTTAAAATAACAGTATGATAATTTTACTCTAAAACATTTATAATATGTACATATTGTCACAGTTATCAACAATATAAATGTTTACAAATGTCATAACAACGATTTAATGTCCAGACGCTGCTGTTTATGAATAAAATAACATACATAAGTCAATAAACTTTGATATATCCAATAATATTACATTTTCCTTATTTTGGCGGCCATCTTGGTGGCCATTTTCTTTTGTAAACATTCTACCATGGTTTCAGGAAATGATCATATTGTTTTAATCTATATATACATATATAGGGTACAAACATTTTGAACGAAAACGTCACTATTGGAATAATAATCCACCAGCCTCTGGTCCAAAAGCTGATTTCGGGTATTTTTACCCCACCCACCGCTGTTACAAAGATCCTTATAAATCAAATATCCATCTTTTTATCTGTTTGATTTCAAATATTTTACTTTTCGCCATGCCTAAGGCATGTTTTAAAACCCTTAATTAATACTTATATGATAATGTGTGAAAATAAAAATTGAAGTTATAAGGTAGATATCGCTTTTTTGCCACTTTTTCGCTGTTTTTTTACTTACAAACGCGCTCTATTTTTTTTTTGGCATTACTGTTTATGATTTCTTTGTTGAAAATGTCAAATACATGTGTACTCAAGTACATAATCACAAATTAAAGTTGTTGATACCATTAAACTATGAAAAAAATAGCATATTTTCCCTGGAGGCCCATTTTTTAATTTTAGCGGCCATTTTGGCGGCCATCTTGGATTTAAAAAAATCCTACCATGATTTCAGGAGATCACCATAATTTTTCATAAACTTCAGACCCTCCCCTACCAGAATATATATACATATATAGGGTACAAAAAAATTACACGAAAACGACACCAGCAAATGGACTATATAGCATGTAACCTGTATAGGATGTAACCTGTATAGGATGTAGGATGTAACCTGGATAATATGTACAGTATGTAACCTGTATAGCTGTATAGTATGTAACCTGTATAGTATGTAACCTGGATAGTATGTAACTTGGATAGTATGTCAGTATTTAGAGGGACAAATAACTGTTCCTAAAGGAACAAGGTAAATTAATGACTTCATGAAATGTATTTAATGACTCAGAAGGGGTGTTTGTTAATCCATAGGTTTATGTGACTAAAGTCTCAAAAAGAGCTACTAAAGTTTGTCGTAAAGACGATTGGGTCCCTTTCCATTATTGTGACCCAAGTTTGAATCCCCATTAATTCAACTGCCTTTTTCTCATCTTTTTAAACATGTACGGATTCGAGTGATTTAAAAAATCTGTTAATTTCCACTCGTGGCCCAGAACAACACCTCTTTTATCAACATTTCAGCAGCAGTAACCTGTAGCTGGAGGTCACATGTATCAAGAGACCATTTCGCAAGTTCGAATGATGCTAATCCAGTACCAACAAGAAGGTGTAAATAATTCTTCAAAATTAATGTGACAGTTCTTTAATTTTATCTGAAATATGTTTCCATTAGACTGAATATGATAAGCTGACATGATGCCACACCCACCTTCACTTAGGTCCGAGAGATCAGACATGTCTGAATCACTCTCTACCTCTGCTGGTTTACCCATTCTTGATCTACGGCGACGCAAACTTCTCAATCGAGCCTTTGGTTTCTATAAAACAGAGACAATACACTTTGAATATGGTTTGTTTAGTTGCTTAAAGGGGCATATAGTAATCCTTTTAAAAACTCGCAATGTTCCGATTGTGAAACCCACGGTACAATAAGGAAATCACTTCTCCTGTATACTTTAAATATGATATAGTTGCAAGTATAAAAGGCCCACAGCTCGACAATAATCAAATTCTGCCTTTGTTTTGATACTATTGTTTGGGGCGCTTGTTTCAGCCAAAGGTTTTTCTGCAGTAACACGAGCAATTTAAATAATAAATACATCAGTGATATATCATTAGAACTGGCATTTTTAGTGGTAAATAAAACTACTTTACTTTTGAAAATCGGTTGAGAAATAAATATTTTACAGCCAAAATGATTTTTTGATGGGGCTTTTCCTATGTAAATTCCTTGTTGGTGGGACAGCAGAAAATTACAAAATGTCGAATAACTTCAGTAAAACTTGATATTTTGTTATAAAACTTTCAGGGTGTCTTAATGTACTAATATCCAACAATTTCAAACTATTTTTGAATAAAAAATCTAAAAAAATATATTTTTGGAATTTTTCATGCAGCAGAATTTTGCTTTGAAAATGACCCATCAAAATCAACTTTCGCACATGAAATTTTTATTTCTCCACCGATTTTGAAAAGTAAGGTATTTTTATTTACCACTAAAAATGTCTGTTTCACTGATATATAACTTATGTAGGTAGTAGATTAATTTTATCTTAAAAGTCCAAAAAACCTTTGGCTGAAACAAGCGCCCCAAACAATAGACATTGTCACACCAAATATCGAATGAAAACTGTTTTTTTCTTTAAAATGATCTAAATCAAAACGGGACCAACCCACCCATTGACGGACCGACAAGTGCAAAGCAATATACACTCACTTCTCCGAAGCGGGGTATAATATCTGAACTCTGACATGAGATTTTCTTTTTCAATATCTGGACAATTCTAAAAAAGATCCTATATAAAATGTGCAGACTCTGAACAAAAATGTTAGTCTAAGACTGTTAAAAATTTCTTTTATATGGAATAATCACTGCATGATCAGCAATACCACTAGTTTTATCTCTTAGACACTTTTTTCATACGGATTTTTGAGACAATTTTCTTGTCCTAATTTTCAAAATTATTTCCCACATTAAGTATTAATACCTGCGGCTGTTCCTGCTTTTTGTGCTCGACATCTGGGGATCCATTGTTGTCATGAAGATTGGTTGCAAATGAGCTTCTCTTCACGTGTCCATTCTTCAGAGGTGAAGTCGTGTCTGTTGCGGAACTTTTGTCGCTCTCAGAGTCGTCACCATTACAAACATCTATAAATGGTTATAATAAGGGATTTTATTTTTCAAAAAAAAATAATTTGAGTATAGCAGTCTTGGACTGGATTAATAAAGAGAACATGAAGCATTTTATACAAATTGATACATTGCAGGGTTTCCCCCAGAAAATTGTGAAGGCATGTTGTTCTGACATTACATTTAACAAACTGGGCTTGAAAAAAATAGTGCTATTGATGGCAAAATGGCAAAATAACATACTTTTATGATTTTGGTGCAAAAGGAACAAAAATCACCATAGAAATTCTATTTTTCTTCTTTTAAATCTGTTATTCAGGAAAATTAAGAATTACTTAAGGCATGTTGCTCTGATGAAGGCATGTTGTTTTCCTTTCTTTTCCAGGAAGAGGCATGTTGCATGTGACATGCCTTATGACCTTGGGGGAAACTCTGCATTGGTGATCAGTCAAACAGATGATGAATCAAGCAATTACATTTATCATATATCATAAACTATAAGCGTTTTTATTGGCATAGAAGCAGTCACCTGTGATTAAATAGTTTTGACCATTCTGATGGGATATATGAGGGGTGTTCGAAAAATAATGCAACCTGTCAATTTTCTCAGAGATTTGCCAATTCCATACCATATAGTTGGCCTAGTTATCTTCGAAATAATCCCCTTTTACCTTAATACCTTAATACATCGCTTCAATCTTTTTACCCAGAGAGGTGCTTCTTTAGCTTTGGGAGAGAAAATAATCGCAAGGGACCAGGTCTGGCGAATAAGGAGAATGGGACAACACATTAACCTTTTGCGCTTCAAAAACTCAACCACAATTGAGGCCTTGTGATCATAGGTGCATTGTCATGCAGCAGATGGACATACTTGACCCGTGATTGAACGCCTTTTTCTCAGTTTTTTTCTTAACTTTTTAAGAACAACATTTCCCCGCCCCCCACCCCCGAGACCCCTTTTCCCTTTGCTTGACTGGACCATTATTTCTGAAAAACATGACGTACAATACCTTTCTAGCATCATTGCTTTTTTGGCAATACTAGGTCTTTTTTGTTTGTTAGATTTTCGTCTAGGCTCATAAAAATGAACCCATGTCTCATCACCAGTAATGAAGTTATCAAACACAATTTTTCATGAGCTGTTTTGCCATTTTTACCCTAGCACGCTTCTGGCTGTCAGACAGTATAAGTGGGATCCACCAGGCACTTATTTTCCGAACTTAAGAATTTTCTGGAGAATTACATGAACTGATGCTAAACCCAAGTTGGTCTTTCAGAATAACGTGCGTTTTTATCAATGATAATTTTTTTCAACATTAGATTTGTCAATTGCAGACTTTGGTCTACCAGTATGTTTGGCATCTTTGACCGACTCCTGACCAGAGGTGAATTTAGTTACCCACCTGCAAACTGTTGAAAATGACATTTGAGTATTCCCATAAAAACTACAAATTTCATATTGGTTTGAAACATGTAAATCTCGTGCTCAGCAAGTATACAAGCTAGTTGCATTATTTTTCGAACACACCTCATATGCCAATAGTGCACTAGTTCATCATTTCATAACTGTTCAAAAGTACAGTTAACATGCAATAGTTCATCTATGAAAAAAAAGAAAAAAAAAAGGCATAATGTGACCACATAGGAAACACATATCTTTTTTCAAAAACGCTTATATTGTGTGGGTTTAAATATTAAACAACTTAATATTCCTTAAAACTCAATGGATAAGAACTATTCATCCTTGAGAGTGACTACTGACCCATATTCAATCATTAATATTAATTATAGGAAAATTAAAAAGCAATTTTTTTGTTTGCATATTATTAACGATTGATTATTTGCACCAATAATATCTGTAATTCTATTTTAGAGTAACGAAAAGAAATTGAAAACTCAAACATTATATTTATTTATATGCACGCAGGTTTAAAGCCAAAATGACATGGGATTAATAAATCAAGGCATACCATAATGCTAGATAAAAACTACAAAATAACTGTGTGTCCCTTTAAGCGTCAGACCTACAAACAAATCAACAAAGGCATAAAAACAAAGAAGCGTCCGTATTACCATAGGGATGGTTGGTGGACTGTAGAATCTTGTTTGGATTTTCCTTCTCATACAGCGCCCCCTGTAGTCGTATTACAATGTGGTTCAGGATGTGAGAGAACAACGCTAGGAGAAACGCTGTCCCAGCAGTCACTTTTTTAGAACCTGCGGAAAAACATTAACATAATTATATTTATTTTAAAATAAATACTTTATAGCACTTGTAATGTACCGGTAGGTGCAATTCTTGTTTACTGTTAATGTGTTTTCTTTTTTTCATTTTCAGAGATTAATTACTTTTAACCTGCTCACCTCATCTCAGCGATTGAGATTTGATCCAAACAAATTACACGCCAACTCATTTTCAAATTTCAATTACTTTTCTGTAAGTGAGATGGTAAATCTATGCCTTTTAATACATGTGATCTAAAACTTGGATTTCTGATTAACATTAACCAAACTGTAAACAACAGGGTGAACAGTTTGATGAGACGCAACCTTAGTGAGTTCAACACTGGTTTACTTATTTTACATGGATAATCAAACGAACTACAAAGCTATTACACAAAACATGTAAAATGGCAATCCCACCTACATGCCTAGTCAGGCACTCAAATGTGGGCCGCTTGTGAGAAACAAGACATGAAACTTGAAAACAGAACACTGTAGTTTGGGGCACATGTTTCATCAAAAGGTTTTTCAGCATTTACATGAACAATTGTAACAATCCATAAAAGTATATCACTGACATTGGAACTGTCATTTTAAGTGGTAAATAAACAAGAGCCGTCGGAGAACAGCGCAGCTCGACTATTCGATTTTTCTGAGAATAATAAATTTATAGCTAGTATATACCATCAGAAAACAAGGCTACAATAATGTGGGGTGGGGTTGGGAGCACAACATAACTATGTGTAAGAATTGACCAAAACTACACAGAAATATGTAAAAAAAAAAAAAAATCGAGTTTTGACTGGGGTGCGGGGTGGGGGTGGGAGAGAGGCGGGGGTGGATGGTGGGGGGAGTGGTGGTGGTGAGGGCAACATATATGTGTAAGAAGCTATGTAATAATTCACCAAAACAACACAAAAATATGAAGAAAAAAAATTATTAAAAAATCGAGTTTGAGTTGGGATGGGGTAGAGGCGTGGGGTGGGGAGGGCAACATGTGTAAGAATTGACTAAAACAACAAAGAAATATGTAAACAAAAAAAAATCAAAATTCAAGTCGGGGGGGGGGGGGGGGGGGGTTGCGCAACATATGTGTAAGAATTGACAAAAGCAACACAGAAATATATATAGTTTCAAGTGGGGGTGGGGTGGGGGGAGCGGGGGGAGTGAGTTGGGGGCTTGGGGGAGGGTGCAACATATATATGTGTACGAATTGACAAAAGCTCACAGAAATATGTAAAAAAAAAAAATCAAGTCTGGGGTGATGGGGTGAGAGGCGGGGGGCTGGGGTGGTGGGGGCTTTGAGGGTTGCAACATATATGTGTAAGAATTTACTAAAACAACACAGATATAAAAAAAAAAAAAAGTGTGGAGGGGAGTATGGGCGGGGGTAGAGGGGAGGGGGGGTGGGGGGTGGGGGTGGAGGAGGGAGCCCATGACCCAATATGGGTGAAGTAATAAGATGCGTAATGCTATAACAAATCCCAAACCAAAATTATAGATATATACATGCTTACATGCAAACCTAGATCTGCATTTATTGCACATTTTATGGGCCATCACAATTTGGGTTCCATGGGAGCCCATAATTTGCAGAAGACAAAATTACTTATCCAACCCTTTACAACATACTATAAGTAAACCAATTCCAAAATTTAGTTCAGCTAGAACAAAAAATGTAAGAGATATAGACCTGTAAACACAGCTTACACGCAAAATTTGATGTGAAACAGACATATTTTAAGGGCTATCAGAATTTGGGTTCCATGGGAGCCCAGGGGTTACAGGAACCAAAATTACTTAAGCAGCCCTTACGATAACGCTATAAGGAAGCTAATGGCCAAATTTGGTTGTGCTAGGGTAAGAATTGTAAGAGATATAGGCTTGTAAACACAGCTTACACGCAAACCTTGATGTGGGACGCCGACGCAGACGCCGACCCCGGGGTGATTACATAAGCTCTCTTATTCTTCGAATAGTCGAGCTAAAAATACCTTAGTTTTGAAAATAATTTAAAAATATTTAACTGTCAAAATACACACTTTTTTGACAGGGCTTTTTCCATGTAAACTCCCTAATGTTGGACAGCAGAAAATTAGGAAATTTTAACTTACTTCAGTTAGGTTAAATATTCTGCGATAAAACTTTCAGAATGTCCCAATTTAGATTTGGCAAATATATTTTTTAATTCATTTTGTCCTATCAAAAACAACTTTTGCAGGTATTTTTTTATTTATTTCTAGAATGATTTTAAAAAGCAAGGTATTTTAATTTACCACTACAAATGCCCATTGCACTGATATACAACTTCAAATTATATCTGAAAAGTCAGAAAAACCTTTGGCAGAATTGAACTGAATTGGGTTTTAAGGCGCACCAACACATAAAAGGCATGAATATGCCAGGCTCATCCTCCTTGTAGATCGAGATAAATATGGAGAATGGGCCTAGGACCTTCTCACCCTGAACTGCAGAGTTGCTGCAAATTCTATTGTAGACACTCCATTTACGCTGGAGCCACGTTTATTGTTTTTCTGCCACTGCTCTTAGTGATTTGAGCGAGATGGCACCTGAAACAATGCAGGGGTTATGATGAAGACCTTTAATGAGCATGAACAAAAAATGACAAAATGAATATCAATGGGGGGTCCTACCCATCTGCATGTGACGGTGTGTTTGCAGTGGTTGTATTCTACCCCGGCAACCACACGGGGGCCTTTGGCAGAAACAAAGTCCCAAACAATAACTGCAATACTAACCGCTTCTCTGTAAAATGGAGACAGTGGCCATGCAGATAACGACAATCTTAAACACAATATCATCCTCCATGTAGTGTAGGTGTTCCTCGGACACGTCGTCACAGTAGATCACAGGCTCATAGAACATACAATGATTGAAGCTCTGCAGTGTCGTCTGGCAACATTCCTGTATCTCCTGACTGTCAATCCTTAAATAGTTTATATGTGCATTAACCTGAATTCAAGAACCAATTTCAATTAGCACTATCATTGAAGGTGATGAATACTCCCGCTTTTTTATCAGTTGTTATGTGTATATGAAGTTTGGGAACAACCCGTTCAAAACTCTTTGAGGAATGCACGAAATAAAAAAGTGTTACACGACGCAACGCGACAAAAATGTGTTAAGCAGCGGGATGCGACGTTATGGACAGCGTGATTCCTATATAGCACCCACTTCACTTTGTGAAAGTGAGGGTATAATAAGCATTTTTATAAATATGTACCTATCCAGTCTACAAATGTTACATAGTATAAACAATCTATTTTACATCAATTATGAAACTAGCTACACAGCTTAAACAGTGAACTCGATGGTGCAGTGATGTAAGCATAGTCTTGATGAGGGATAACCCATGTCTGAGCTGGAAAATGGCAAAATAGTTAACAAAATGGGATGATAAACAAAGAAGATATGACCATTATAAAGTGTAATCATGCATTATATGATCAAAATTTTATGCAGATATTTTTTTTACTTAAATGATATTTATCACTATACTATAAATAACTGTTGTTTCTTTTGTGGTGGAGGCACCCCACCCACCTTTTCTTGGGTAGAACCAGTACTGTATACATACCACCATCCATAAAATCAACCCTTTCTCACTTACAAGTCGAGTGGGATTAAAACCCGCAGCCACGGTAAGCATTTGAAGTAGATACACTTACTTTTTGGACGTATCGTAGAAGATTTTGAGCAGGTTCAGGAACCGTATGAAGAATCCCTTCAAATCGTGATAGCTGAAAATAACGTCTTTCGGGTACAAAGTCGAGCATTTATAAGTTTATTATATCATTGCATCATAGTTGTGCAACCTAGAAACACGACCAGCATCAAATTGCAAAATGTTAAGCACATGAAGTCAAGTTTATGTTCAGTTGTAAAGTCTTGTTAATTTTCAAAACCAAAACCATGATAACTAAAATTATGTTTCTGCGAAAGTTCATGTGGTGTCTTGTCACATGTAATTATCCACTGGATAAAATGTGCATTTTCTGTTTCATATTGGTCTTGTATTCAAATTCAATTAAAACTGTCTTTTTATGTATTTGTATGCCGTTCTGTTTGAAATACAAATTTTCTGTCAAACATAATTTATAAACATGATGAAAAAAAAAAGAATATTTATATGAGACAAATTTGCTCAACATTTGAAGTTAGAGAACAAAAGCATTGTAAGCAGTACGTTTAACTTACCACTGTTCATCGGGATCATTGGTGTGTTTTGAGGCATCTTGTTTAAGATCAGCATAGCGCTTTTGGTTTTTCTCAAATAATCTCTGCAGATTGCCCTCGGCTCCCTCAAATGTTGTGTCACATGCCATACTGAAGATGATAGACATAGTGATTGGCAATCGGTTGAAATTTACAATCGATCATCGCTTACAATCAGTTGGATCTAACCGATCAATCATTGGTAATAGTCGGTCAGTCAATATGGAGTAAAACATGTGCATGTTAATCTGAGTTTCAGGCCTTGAACTTAGAATAATTTCTGATTAAGTATGAATGCTTTCCAGTCTTGTTTTTTATGCCATTTATATTTCATTTTTAATCAGCAAAATAATTCTAATTGATTTCAATGTGTTAATTTGTGTATATGCTCATTTTCACAAGAGTATTTCCTAACTGTTGTCTCCTGGATAATCATGTTTATTTCTATTCTAACATTAATTAAAATGCACATTTTTATTTTAACAAGAATCGATTATAGACTTTCATAATCAATTATCATAATCGTATGCCTAAGTAACTAATAATTGGTTACCAGCGAGTAATCAGTACATGATCATGGAACATTTTCAAAAACAGGTCAGTGATAATTAACTATATATTAAAACGTTATCAGTATCCCAAAGTTCCATAAACCCTGATGAGAAATTTGTTCCCATTTTATACTGATACCAAATGTAAATGAATGGGTTGATGAAGTTTGATATCCCAGGCAGAATGAGATAAAAGTCAAATCTAGATCTAAAAGGTACAGTTTTTTAAGGTTATTAATTTATTTAATATATTAAACACAATGTTCACATCTGAAACGGCACCACCAAAGTAACACGTGTGACCAAGTTTCATTGAAAACTACTTGAAAAGAAATAAACAGCTTAAAGGGACACATGGCAATTTTGATTTCGATTTCTTTTAAAACTCACGGCGTATAGTTAGTTTTTTGCATAACTTGCATATTTGCAAACATTAATTATTAAAATATTTCTAACAAATTGTGTTTGCACATTACTAACTTTTGATTATACTGCACCCATAATGTATTTAAACCTATGGTACTAACTCAAAATTTTATTTAGTTATATGCAAGCTAAGTCGATACTGGATTAGTTAATCGAGACGCCAACGCCTGATGATAAAAAATTCAAGATTGCTGTGTCCCTTTAATATGTGATTTCATGCATCAGTTTTTCATTTCATCAAGACACCTACCATCTAATGTAGTGATACGCAGCCTCACTATGGAAGTACCTGGAGGACGCCAGTGTTCCTAGCTGGTTGTGCGGCATACCTGTAAGTAGTATTAATTAGACTGTACAATATGTATAAGGCTTTTAGGATATGTTGCCTCAGATCAAATGAAGGTTCACAGATAACTATTAAATTGTTGATAATCCAGTCATGAAAATTCAAACTAAATACATATTTGCCATTTCTGATTTGTTGTATTTGTTTTTGCTTTTTTCTATGTTTTTCTGGGAGGGTGGGGGTGCAGGTTGGGTGGGGTTGCCGGGGAGGGGCAGGGGTTTGGAGGCATTTGAGAAGGACAAAGTAATGGTATTAAAAATAGAATTTGATAAACATTCCATTAATTCTTATTTTTACATAGCATTTTAAGGATATATTACGTAGGGGAGGGGTGGGGGTGGGGTGGGGAGGGGGATTTGTATTGGTAACTGTGAATTACTGTTAGATATATAATAGCACGAGAACATTATGTTATTCAATTTTGTATTAGATGATGAGGCCCTTCCAGTACAGCTTTTGTATGAAGTCAACATAGAAGCAGGGATTTTTTTATCAGTTGTGTTTTATTTTTCGTTCTAAAACAATGAAATATCAACAAAGTTTTGTGCAACTAATTTGTTAATTTGTTGTTTCCTTCTTCATAAAAGTAAGATACTGTTCAATATAACAATGGTATTGAAAGAGAAAACTTTACTCAGGCCTGAATTTATATACCTGAGCTAATCGGTCATGTTAGCAGTAAATAAAAAAGCTTTCCATGATTTTTCAATGACCATTGGATGTTCGAAATAGGTCCTTACCTGATAATGTTATAACAGGGGAGACAACTTTCATCCATGGAACAAGTTAATAGATATGTCAACTTTGCATTACCTGGACATATGCATAACATTACCTATGTATCACCTAGAGAAATGTGTAATGCCACTATGGTTTACCTATTTCAGGGAAAAGCATCAACGCTTGTTGATAGAACCTCTCTGATGTAGAAGCACTCATGCCTGAGTCAAAGTCTTGTTGATATCGTGCTGCAACATACGCAAGTGTTAGATAAATAGCTGAGGTATTGGAGACAAACAGTGGCGTCTTCTTCATCATTTACAAATGATCGAAATTGTATTTGCAAAAACTGTACTATATAGTGTCAACCAAATATCGAAAAACCAACTTACATTATCAATATTAACAGACTTCCAATTTACACGACACTCTGTTGAGGTGATTTCACTCAAATGAATTGTTGTAGCAGCTCCTTAACACATTATAGGTCATTTCCAGTGGCATCAAAGAGAGTGGAAGGATACATAGGAATCTGGAAACAATCCTTGCCCTACCCTTACTATTGAATAGATTCCTACGAGCCTTAAACGCTCATGGGATAAACTCCGATACAAGATTTACGTCCTCATCCGACTGACAAGGTTAGTTGACCACCGAGTATGGTGATATATACTCACCTATATCCCCCAGGCAGATGAGACACCTGTGTACAGCCTTCATTGCCCACTCATGTGTGGCAGGAGTCACATCGCGCTTTCTGTAAGACTTGCTATACCGACCTGCAAGTAAGATTATTGAAACGTTGATTTTTCTTCATATAAGCTAACCTCTTAAACAGACACAATCAAATGAAACGAAATGGTGCTGTACATTAACACACCCTATTTGTTTATACTTAGACAGCAATTTCAGAGTGACATGAGAAGGAGGTTAAACTTTCTTAACAGATATGCCTCCCCTAGGGAGCAAACTCATGCAGGCAGAGGTCTGTAGCTCTAAAGCTCGAGAATGTGTCCCCTGAGCTTCAGAGGTCGACACCATCTAGCTCACTACATCAGATATGCCTCCCCCAGGGGGAGAACTCATGCAGGCAGAGGTCTGTACCTCTAAAGCTCAAGAATGTATCCACTGAGCTTCAGAGGTCGACACTGTCTAGCTCACTACAGAGCAACTATAATTTCAATATATATACAATGAAAATAGGTTTAGTTGCTTGTGTTTGCATGAAGGTGTGGGTATCTACCACTAAGCAGCATTTCATTTTTGTCTGCTCAGGAGTCACTGAAATATTGTGCTGACTTTCTAAATATCTGTATACTTAAAAAGCTACTCTTAAAACATGAATGAGACATTGTAGTGTACCTTGTTTACACTACATGTACTTACTTGGATTACTGTCAGGTAGAAGAAGGTTGATTTTGTGTCTTGTCGACTTTAAATAAAACACTGACTTGACTCGTCTTACCTGGATTATTGTCAGGTAGAAGGGGGAAGTCTATCTTATTTTCCAATTGCAGGTTAAATTCTCTCTGCAGCCTGAACAGAAGATGGTAGTAGTAGCCCGAGGCTGATGACAGGTGTGTCCTGTATGCAGTCTCCAGGGAACTCCCAGCACGCACATACTGAAACCATGCAATGAATAGTTTGCTACACCCCTTTAACAGCTTAGGTCATAATTTATGTATGATCATGTATGTACGTATAATTTGTACAATAGGATCAGAACAATCACAAATGAATTTCATTCCTGAAATAAACATCTAGCATAACAGGTTCAGACATATTTGCAGACTGATGTGGCCCTGTAGATAGCACAGTGGATTTGAGTTTTGTCAGTCAACAGTTTTTAGGCAAGAGACTTTCCCTTAGCCTTGTCTGTCAAATAGGGACCGGACAGTCCAATATATCTTATTCTATCCTCTAAGCATGTCAAAGAACCATGACGATAGTAATCTATTTGTTAGCAAGAGTAAGGTAGGTTCCCATATTCCTAGGTACCCTTCCCCTCTCAGGGACGTAGCTAGACCTTTTTGACATGCCAGTCTATTTCTAGTGGGGTCTGGAAACATTTTGAAAACGTAGGACGTCTCTGGGGCATTTTGGCGTATATTTAGACATAAATTTAAGCAAAATCACACTTCAAAATTCAACAAATTCATACACTATTATTTTACTGTTATATTTTTCAACCCTGCTTGTGAAAATTATGTGCAGGCCCGGGCCTTTTGCCCTAATAGGTAGCTATGCTACTGCCTCTTTCCTTCGAGATACAGAGTTATGCCACTCATTATCAATGCTTTTGTTTTCACTGAGAAAAACATTTTTTTTAAAGATGTGATGAAAAGTGAACATCATTCTTCCAAACATACCCTACGGTTCTTTTTGATGAGCTGAATGATGTCATAGAAGACCTTTCTCCACAGTACCTCCTCAGCCTTTCTGCCATAGTACATTGGGTTGTAAAACATCAACCGCTCACAGTACTCACGTAACCTGAAACAAGGAACATCAAGCTTAACCTAAACCACGAACATCAAGCTAAAGGTTATTGTGTTAAATATGACTTAGGCCTAATAAAAAATATGTGTGTTTCCGGTTTCCCGACCGACCCTACTTTTTCACCACCGACCCAAAATATTTTTAGCGAGATCGAAAAAAAAAAAAGTAAAAAAGAAAAAAAAAGAAAAAATATTACAATCAAACAACAAATATATTTATTCAAATGATAATTTTATTATCCAGAGTTGTTAAGCATTTAATATGGATCCAAACTGTTTGCAAAGGTTATCAAGAAGTTGCCGTAGTACAAAAATGCCATAATATACACGAACAATATATATAAAAAAAATATCTAAAAAAAAATTAATTCCTACCTACCCTAACTTTTTGACAGGGTGAAACCAGAAACACACATTTTTTTTTAGGCCTTATTAATCTTTTATAGTTATCTCGTCCATTTTACAACACAATGTCAAAATAATCAAATAATATTTCTTTTTAGACCTATCCAGGAGGCAGCACCTTTAACTCACATCACAGCATACCTATGTTTGGATTTGTGTGTACTTTAATTTCTTTAGTTGTCAACATATGAACGGATTTTTTTTTTTTAATTTTGCTTTACTTGTATCTAAGACCAACAGCATCCTGATGGAAAGTTTCCCGGTATGCTTTCTTCTTCTTTAGTCCTTCATCTAACTTTCTCACCGCATCAACCGCAACTCTGAAATATTAAATGTCAACAATGAATAAATCATCTACCCCAAGATAGCTCAATCTGGTGATGTCAAGTCCTAGTTCATGCAAATATGTCCAAATAACTTATATTAATAAAACAGCACAAAATCAGGTTATAATTTTACATTGTTTCCATGACATCATTCCAATAACTTAAAAATCTGAAAAGAAGTCTACCAAAGAATCTCGGAAATTCTGAAGAAAATCCAAACCTGCCCACTGGTTCAGGAGACATGATGAAGAGAAGCAGAATCGCAAATTTGACAACAGGAACCCAAGATTTAATGGGAAATGTCATTTTGATGCAATAAGCATTTTGTAAAACTAAAGGTAAACCAAATCCCTCAACTGGATAAGAAGATATGGCGAAGACACAATGATACTTAATTTTTACCTTTGAACTTTAATGACCTTGACCCTCAAAGTGTAGTACTCAATAATGACATATCCACGGAAGTCCCAGTAACATCCGGAGTACCACAAGGATCAGTACTCGGACCCATCCTATTCCTGGTCTAAACGACCTACCAGACTCTATTAAATCCAAGGTACGACTCTTTGCCGATGACACAGCTGTTTATCTGGCAGTATCCTCTCTCCAAGACGCTCAAATACTCCAAGAGGACTTGAGACGGTGAGAAAATTGGGAAACAAGACGGGACATGGAGTTTAATCCAAGTAAGTGTACCATTATACAAATAACACGATCAAGAAAACCCATCCCATCCCAGTACACCCTACATGACCAGATTCTAGAAACCGTTGAAAGCTCGAAATACCTTGGAGTGGACATAAGCAACAATCTATCATGGAACAACCACATCATCAGAACAACCACATCTGAAAACAGGACACTGGGGTTTGTAAAAAGGAACATAAGGTCAAAAAAGGTATAAGAGAGGTCGCCTACAAAACACTAGTGCGCCCCCTCCTTGAGTATTCTTCCCCTGTCTGGAGCCCCCACACAAAGACCAACATAAATAAGATAGAAATGGTCCAAAGAAGAGCAGCTCGATGGACCGTAAATAACTATTCCCAACAAGCCAGTGTCACTGACATGCTAGGTAAATTAGGATGGAGGTCCCTTGAAAACAGAAGATCAGATGCCAGGTTATGTCTTTTTTTCAAAATAATCCACTGCCTTGTTGCTGAACCCATGCCCCCATATGTCATACAGCCATGAGAATTCCCCGCCAATCCCACCCCCTTGCCTTTAGACAAATACACACTACTGCTGATTACTACAAGTATTCGTTCTTTCCCCTTGCAATCACACATGTGATATCTCCCGCCGGGAGCTAATTTCTCCCGGGATTTCATGGAGCTCCATTTCTCCCGGTATTTTCCGCTGAGTTCCAAAATTTCGCTATTTGCGAATCCTTTTGGGTAATTGCTATGATTTATTTGATCAAGACCGAGTTTTCCGAATGATCTAGAAAATAAACACCAACCGTCTTATCTATATCTGTGAAAACATTGCCCCTGGTCAGGTAAATAAAAGGATTAGCATGTCAGCTAATTAGTTTATTGTGTGAAAATAATGATTGGACTGTTTGTTTATGACACGAGGCGGCGATATCTGTAATGTCCAAGGAGATTGATAGAAATGTACCGACTATAAGTGGGATGGTCATTAGCGAATTCAGCATCGATTGATATTTGGTGTATTAATTGGATTAAAATTATAATATAATTGAGGACAATTAAAGGACGACGATTTCAACTAATTGATTGCAGTTTGTCATGACTACAGAAGTGTTTTGTCTGTGTAGAAAATGGGAAGCATTTTCATTACGTGTTACGCTTTTTTTTGCTATGCTTAATTAAATGCTATATTGAATTATATGCTATGCTAACATGACATAAACAGTATTGTATGTATAAAATATGTTTTTATGCTGATTTACCCCCTTTATTAAGCTTTATATCAGAAAAAAAGCTACCGATACGTTAAAAATTAGAGAATACAAACCTCCCTGGAAAAAAGTCAAATCTCCCAGGTAACCCTCCTGAAAATATCACATGTATGTGCAATCGTACAGTGGAATAGACTACCAGTCGACATTGCAATGCTGCCAGACCTGAACTCGTTCAAACTGGCAGTGTGCTCAGTCCCCCACTCCATGCCATAGACAGGAAGCTTGTTTTTATTCTTACTTTTAAAAATCACTTTGTCTTCTTCAGACTTTTAACATTAAAACACTATCATACATTTATCTCACTCTCACTTGATTTTAAAACTATTTTATCTTTCTTTTAACTACTCACACTGCACAGACGCGCACCTGCACATAATCCCCGTGAGCGGGTGCTGCAGTATCAATAGATAGATAGACATTGATGACAGGAACGTGAAAGTCAAACGCAACTTGCTTTGATGTGAAAAGTATTTGTGTAAAAGGAAACCAAAATCTGCCAAATGGTTTAGAAGATATAGTGAAGACCTAAACCCAGACGGATGGACCCTCGTATAAATATCAAGTGTTATTAGTGTTTTTTCTTCATTGAAAGACGACGTAAATGACAATTCAATTGACTTATTGAGTGGAAACAAAATAAAGCGTCTTGAATTTGGTTGTCTTAAGCCATCTATTAAAGGTAGTGATGATGATAGTTCATCGCGATCACGGCGGTTTGGAGCTTATTCGCTGCCAGAACAGCTTCAAATCAGGTAGACACATTTTTCCAAATACCGATCTTTTATACGGGTAAATACCGGTTCCCAGTGAAACGGTACAATACCAGTGTCCTACCATAATTGTGCCCCTGAATGAGATGGAACACTATATGCCCAGGCTCTGCAAAACTTGGGTCATGAAAAGGACAAACGACACTGAGTTTTGAAGTTGTGTTCTCATGCAAAACACTCCCCATTTAAGCGTCGGCCGTCAGATGGAGACGTAAACCCTGCAGTCCCTAATACCGGAGTCTATCCTACCACATTAAAGAGTATGATTACTGCTCGACCATGCCAACCAGAATTCCAGCCTGTAAAAATGAATATCGCAAAGAATCCTTCTCCCATGAACCATCCAAATGTGGAACAGATTGCCTCCGGACACTGTGTCGCTAGGGTCACTTGAAGCCTTTAAGACTCAAGTGTCCAAGATCTCTATCTAAGCTCATCTGCTAATAAACAGTCTTTTATTTTTAACCTTTCACTGTATATAAGTTGTGTTTTTTTCTTCTTACTTCTAGCGCAACCATCTCATGTACTTGGCAATATCATCAGTTAGTTGATGGTGGCCAATTTCTTCTGCCAGAAAGCATTTAAAAATATGGGGAATCGACCAAACTGAAACTATTTAGGGACGAAAGGCCAGTACCAATTCCATGCTCACATAAAAATATCTGAGTGAATTTTTAAATGAATCAGTTGATGACGATGCCAAGGCTTCCTTTTTGGTTTTGAAGTAAAGGAAGAAAGTAGGAAAAACAAACCAAGAGTGAAAGTGAAACTTGTTCGAAACTCGATACTCAACCTGTACACTTTTTTGGCCTTGTCAAGGTCACTTTTTAAATCCATGCATTTCTCTGTCATGATTCAACCCGATTTAGTTGGTAGGGAGATACATGTTCTTGCTTAAATAAGTTTAAAATGTAAAAAGATCAATTTATTTTTAAAACATCTCAAGAAATGTTGTCTATGGCCGCCATCATTTGTCACGTGACGATGCGCCTTAATTCACACAACGAATAAATTGAGCCAGTTTAGATCCCGGATTCTTTAGTCCAAGCTAGGAATGTTACAAAGAATGTAGTGTAGTGATAATTTCGTTAGTTTGGCAAAATATAAAAACATATCTGGGACCACTTATCGTGAGGCATGTTCCACCACTGTCTTCTGCATCTGGGGGTAGGGCATTCCCAGGTAAGTACAGGGCCTGTAGATAGGCAGGACCTGTAGATAGACAGGTCCTGGTGACTATTACTCAAAACTGTAGCGGGTGTAGGTTTAAGATAAGATACATTTTATATAACGTCGGCAAGTATTTCGGTCAATAGCTATTCATAGCTAATGTTTATACCAGAGACGTAATACTTCTTAAATCATTGGCCATACTGACTTTAAACAAAATGTTTTTCTTGTATATTTTTGCACCTGCGTTTTGTATCAAGACTGTAGGTCTATGCAAAGTAACATAAGCTTTCAAACGCTTTTGAACAGACCCAAATAAAGAACATACAGTTAAAACAGCAGACATAATTAACAATTACAAGTTGCAAAGCAGACTAAAACAGTTAATTAGCAAACTGCAAAACTACATGTAATTTAAAGCAGTTAAACACGTTGGATTATCCGGCTTGCCGAGTGCATACCGCACTTACTTCTCAGGTTAGACTCCTCGACTGGAACGTGCGTGTAGCGGTACGGTGGTCATCAAATTGGACAGGTCTGGGGTAGGTCCTCTACGGGTCCTTCGGTTTCCTCACACAGAAAGACCACCATCTGTACGGTTGGTTCAAACAATTACACGAAACACCCGAATCTACATATTTCCCCAAATCCACCAACATTTATATCTACCCCCCCCCCCCCCCCCCCCCACCCCCACCCCCCACCCACCCCCACAAATCTAAATGTGGTAAAATGAACATGCACAAGTGCACTTGATTTCTGTGTACACGTAACATTATAATGTTTATACTCGATATAATGAATTCTGGTTTAAATACACTAACGATTTATCTTATTCAGTTTATAGTCCTCTGACCATGTTTAAAAAACTGTAGAAAACCCAAACATCGTATGGGTACTTGGAACCTTACTGCGTCATGAAACCAAGTATGTCTGCTTTTAAAACTCAGCAAGAAAAAAGGGATGGTTAGCTACTTATAAGAAAGTATGTTTGCAAGTTTACAAACACTGGAACACAATTAATGTAAACAATGTCTCAGTTTTTCACTCATTACCAAGTCTACCTTCACTTTCAAAGTTCATCAATGCACACTAAGAGGTATTCAAGATATCAATTGCATGTCCAAAAAATAACAGGAAACTGCACTTAAAAATGTTAAGATAAAGGATTAAAGGGGTTGATGCACTATTTTCAAACACGATTTATTTAAAAGGGATCTGAAAAACTTGAAAAAAGCTGAAAGAATTATGAAAATGTCATGAAAATAAAGGAGATAATTATGACCTATTGAAAAGTTGAAAAGAACACAAATGGAGGCGGCCATCTTTGAACGATGACGTCATCGCGCCTTTTTACCATATAGGGCATATTGACAAAATGTCTTTTAAAGCAACGAAAATCACTGCAAATTGATTAAAAATAAATATACAGATGTAAAAAAATAAATTGTATGCTTATTTTTCATTTGCAGTGATTTTCTTTGCTTTAAAAGACATTTTGCCGGGAAATTCTGACATCTTGGATAATTTTCAGAGATTTTTTTCCCATCAGAAATACGATTGAAGAAATGATATACCTTAGAGATATTGAAAATTCGCATAATACTTGCATTTGGAGGGAAATGAGTACAACATCAATTTATTGATAGTTAATGGGTAAAATATGGACACCGGATCATCGTGTCGCAGTGGTATTTTCACCAACATCATAAATATATTTATTTTCGTTCAGATCTATCCTTAAAATGAGAAGCACACTTTCAATTTTGCGGCGGGGAGCAAACTCCTCGCTGCAATGTTAGCAGAATGCTATATCCAAAATTGAAGGCTGGTTAGATTTCTGAGCTAAAAATACCTTTCTGAGCTACAAAAAGCTCTGAGAGCTAAAAATAGCAAAAGTGGCAGCCGCATACTGACGTCATTTCGAATTTTTCGGAATGGTGGCAGCCGAACAGCATTTAAATAATATGCCTCCGCGTAGATAAATAGTGCCTCCGGGTTATGTAATGAGAAGAACTGACTTCAGCTAAGACGAGCTATGTATGTAATAGGAAAACAATAATATTCCAAATGATAATATATCAATTGTGTCTAATGGGACGAACTGACGCACACATTGTAATCGCTATGTCAAGATCCGTAAACGGGCTCGACAAAAAATGAACCCTTCAAAGATATTGTTTGTGTATTTGAGTGATGTTTTAGGTCATTTTTATCACATGTTAGGCCATATAATTTATGGCTGTCGATGTTTTTGAAAACATTGTTTTTATATAAATAATATTATATCATTTTCGTTACAAGTGTTGCCATATATTTATTTTTTAATTGAAAACCAACAAGTAGACAATCAAATTTCCTTTCACGAGGTGAGACAATATATAGTTGAGTGCAATAGGTCATTTCATCAATTGAATTAATTATATTAGTCCGCTAAGCTGTAAGTGAGTTCTTTTGTTTTACATTATGTAAGGTCTAACCTTTAGGACAATTTAAATTATTTCAGATAAAGCATTTCTTATGAAATATGATAATCAGTTATTTGAACGAAGACAAAACTTCTTTGTTATCTCGATTTATAAATATCGCATATTCATTACAATGTAAATAACTAAGATAAACAGCGTTTCGTGAACAGTACCTTTTTTTTTAAATGCATGAAAGGCTTTATTTCTATCTTCAGGCCCATAGCTACGCTGAGGGAAGGTATTAAACATTGAAGTATGTATTCTAATGGAATATCAAATAAAACCACTAAATAGATTTGTCTAACTTAAAACTGAAAATCTCCCCTAGATATGCACTAAAATGCAGGAAATCACAGATAAAAATCAACAGTTTTTTTAAAAAAAAAGAATTTGCCTCAGTTAAATTTCATGGCTGGCTACGGACCTGCTCGTTGTCATTCATCGAATCCATATCGTCATCCCATTAGGAGGTGTTGCATATTTGGCCAGGATAAAAACAACGCATCGGCCGCTTCAATGACACGCTGACCCTTGGCACCCGTGCATACAGTAGACTGGTTCTCTGACAAACTGCATTCGGTACTCCCATTACGAATGAGAGTTGGTCAGGGAACCAGACTATGCATTCGCACGTGTTCTAAGAACGACAACCCACCTTGCATAGACCTCTCGGTCATCTAGCCAACCTTCGATAACCGAACGATTACTAAGCCGAAAACTACTCGGCAACGGACTGGAAGCAACATGGACGAATAATGGATGTCAATCCAAATATGACTGTTACAATGCTGTAGGGTTATACGCTTGTTCCATCCGGTTTAATTATTGTCGAGGGCCCAGTGGAATGCAAGGCGGAGATCACGTGTTCGAGTCTCATTGACACCACCGGGTTACTTCGGTATGTCCTTTGGCATTATACTTCCTTTAGCCGCGTCCGTCGGATGAGGACGTATATTGGCAGTACGATAGTCTATCCTCCGAGCATGCTAACAAACCATTGACATTTATTAAGAGTAGGGCACGGTTCCCGGATTCCTATATATACCTCCACTCTCTCTCTGGTAGCTCGGAATAAAGTAAACAATGTGTGGTTGAACCGTTTACTAGTAACATTTTAATTCAATTCAGTTCACTTTATTATTGTTAATGAAATATAATCGTATGGTACATTCATGTATATGCAATTGCTTTGATAAACCTTTATGAACAAAACTGTGTTTACGTTCAGATCCAAATCGTCTTCGGTCTGCTTAATTTGTGAGACTCCTACAGTTACTCACTCGTCCCCTTTAAGTTTGGAAGTTGCAGACAGATGAAGTCAATGTTCAGACAGGAGCGGTGAGTACCCCCGCACCCCACGAAAAAGGAAAACCTCATACACCCCTCCACTCACACACGCACACACACGCACACACACACACACTCACACACGCACACACACCACACACACACACACAACACACACTACATCCATGGACAACACCAACACACGTAGGCACACCCACACACGTATTGAAAGTAATGTTTGTTTGTCCCTGTCCTCTCACCCACAAGTTAAAACGCCCGGACTCTGAATATATACCTTTAAGTTGTTTAGGTTACTCGTGTTTAGTGTCGCCCGCTTCACATAAATGTCAATGGTGTATCCAGGGTGGGGTTGACGCTCAGCAGAATCCAGCAAGCATAGTTTTAACCTATTTTTGTCAAATAGTAGGAAACCAAAGTAACCGGAGTGGCCGTGTGGGGGGCATGCCCCGGACCCCACTAGCATTCCGCTCAAGATTACACGCCTCCCCTTTTTAAACTCAAATCCTGGATCTGCAACATATCAGTTTTG
>JAWPHD010017908.1:0-42411 GCA_037043455.1 Cyrtodaria siliqua
ATGGATTTTCATGAACTTTACAGAAATGTTGCCCATGAAGTCTAGTTGATCCTAGCAAAAAATCGTGTTTATGTGAAATCCAAGATGGCCACCAAAGCTAAAAATAGATTTTTAAAAAACATGTTTGTAGCGACTACTTCTTGAAAACTATAAGTGATATTGATATGGGACTTTTTCTAAAATGATCAGCATGACATGATGTTGGTCCTTGACGAAAATCATTTTGATTCAACATTAAACATGGCTGCTGGAAACATGGCTGCCAGCAGCCATATTTGTTTACATAGAGTTAAATAGTAAAAACCTGTAGCGACTACTCCTCTGAAACTACTTGACGGTTTTTCATGAAACTTCACAGGAATGTTGCTCTTGTGTCTAGTTGAACCTAGCAAAATTCAGGTTGGCCAGAAATTCAAGATGGCCACCAAGGCTAAAAATAGATTTTTAAAAAACAATTTTGTAGTGACTACTTATTGAAAACTATAAGTGATATTGATATGAGACTTTTTCTAAAATGATCAGCATGACATGATGTTGGTCCTTGTTGAAAATTATTTTTGATTCGATAAACATGGTTGCCAGCGGTCATCTTTGTTCACATAGAGTATATATAAAAAACTGTAACGACTACTCTGAACTACTTGACAGATTTTCATGAAACTTCATAGGAATGCTGATCTAGCTATCAGAACCTGCCAGTAGAGCTTCAAGTCATTGACCTCTTGTTGTATTTGTGAATATTTATTTGTATTCTCTACCCCATATTCATGATACTTATCGTATTCGCCATCCAGTGGGATTAGTCTTTCATAGGTCAAGGCCATCATGACTTCATATTTAATAATAACCCCAAAAAATGTTTGTACGAAAACGAGAGTTCAGGTTTGGAATGTATATCTCGAAAATACATTAAGAAAGGTTAACCATTTAGTAGTGTTCTCTTAAGAGCCTTGATTTATGTTTTTGAAGTAGTAACATGTCGTGTTGTAGAAAAATTAAGCTGACAACCACAAAAGGTCTGAAGCAGATGCTGACCCAGTTACCATTGCTGACATCGGGCACTCATGGATGCATTATTGACGAGGTATTTAAACATGATTTTACTAATAAAAAACCTGTCGTACAAATAATTTCTTGATCACATTAAGCAAGTATATCTCATGACCTTAAAGCCCTATATGAATTAAAATTAATGCATGGTTTGATTACACATCATTGCCAAAGGCCAGCAGAGCTTATGGGATGGTGAGTTGTCCGTCTTCCGTCGTCGTCCGTTAACTCTTAGGACCTTCATTATTAAGCGGATCACTACGAAACTTTGCCAGTGTCTTTATATCAATGAAAGTTTGAAAACCAGCCAGATCGGATTAGTTTCACTGGAGTTATGGCCCTTGTTTTGCTGAAAAATGCCATATTAAGCTTTGTGAACACACTAGCACCTTCATTAAAACTTGCACGGATAGTTAATATCAATGAAAACTCGGACAAGTTCGAAATCCAGCCAAATTGGATCAGTAACAATTGAGTTATGGCCCTATTTTTTTCTGAAAAATGCCATTTTTAGCTCTACTGGCCAAGGGCCAGCAGAGCTTATGGGATGGTGTGTTGTCCGTTGTCCGTCCGTCGTCCGTCGTCCGTTAAACTTTTGCTTGTGTACACTCTAGAGGCCACATTTCTGATGCAATCATCATGAAACTTTGTCAGAATGTTTGTCTCAATGAAATCTCGGTCAAGTTCGAAAATGGGTCATGTGGGGTCAAAAACTAGGTCACTAGGTCAAATATTGGAAAAACTTGTGTACACTCTAGAGGCCATATTTTTGACCCGAGCTTGATGCAACTTTGTCAGAATGTTTGTCTTAATTATATCTTGGTCAAGTTTGAAAATGGGTCACATGGGGTTAAAAACTAGGTCACTAGGTCATATACTTGAAAAACCTTGTGTACACTCTAGAAGCCGTATTTCTGACCCAATCTTGATGAAACTTTGTCAAAATGTTTGTCTTAATTATATCTTGGTCAAGATCAAAAATGGATCACATGGTGTTAAAAACTAGGTCACTAGGTCAAACTTTGGAAAAACCATGTGTACACTCTAGAGGCCATGTTTTTGACCCGATCTTGATGCAATTTTGTCAAAATATTTGTCTCAATTATAGCTTGCTAAAGTTCGAAAATGGGTCACACGGGGTCAAAAACTAGGTCACTAGGTCAAATACTTGAAAAACCTTGTGTACACTCTAGAGGTCATATTTGTTACCCAATCTTGATGAAACTTTGTCAAATTGTTTATCTTAATTATATCTTGATCAAGTTCGGAAATGGGTCACATGAAGTTAAAAACTAGGTCACTAGGTCAAATATTGGAAAAACCTTGTGTACACTCTAGAGCCCATATTTTTGACCCGAGCTTGATGCAACTTTGTCACAATGTTTATCTTAATGAAATCTCGGTCAATTTCGAAAATGGGTCATGTGGGGTCAAAAACTAGGTCACTAGGTCAAATATTGGAAAAACCTTGTGTACACTCTAGAGGCCATATTTTAGACCCGAGCTTGATGCAACTTTGTCAGAATGTTTGTCTTAATTATATCTTGGTCAAGTTTGAAAATGGGTCACATGGAGTTAAAAACTAGATAACTAGGTTAAATACTTGAAAAACCTTGTGTACACTCTAGAAGCCGTATTTCTGACCCAATCTTGATGAAACTTTGTCAAAATGTTTGTCTTAATTATATCTTGTTCAAGTTCAAAAATGGGTCACATGGTGTTAAAAACTAGGTCACTAGGTCAAACTTTGGAAAAACCGTGTGTACATTCTAGAGGCCATATTTTTGACCCGATCTTGATGCAATTTTGTCAGAATATTTGTCTCAATTATAGCTTGCTAAAGTTCGAAAATCGGTCAAATACTAGGTCAAATACTTGAAAAACCTTGTGTACACTCTAGAGGCCATATTTCTGACCCGATCTTGATGAAACTTTGTCGAAATGTTGTCTTATTTATATTTTGGTCAAGTTCGAAAATGGGTCCCATGGGGTCAAAAACTAGGTCACTAGGTCAAATACTTGAAAAACCTTGTGTACACTCTAGACGCCATATTTTTGACCCGAGCTTGATGCAACTTTGTCAGAATGTTTATCTTAATTGTTTGTCTCAATGAAATCTCGGTCGAGTTCGAAAATGGGTCATGTGGGGTCAAAAACTAGGTCACTAGGTCAAATATTGGAAAAACCTTGTGTACACTCTAGAGGCCATATTTTAGACCCGAGCTTGATGCAACTTTGTCAGAATGTTTGTCTTAATTATATCTTGGTCAAGTTTGAAAATGGGTCACATGGGGTTAAAAACTAGGTCACTAGGTCAAATACTTGAAAAACCTTGTGTACACTCTAGAAGCCGTATTTCTGACCCAATCTTAATGAAACTTTGTCAAAATGTTTGTCTTAATTATATCTTGGTCAAGTTCAAAAATGGGTCACATGGTGTTAAAAACTAGGTCACTAGGTCAAACTTTGGAAAAACCGTGTGTACACTCTAGAGGCCATATTTTTGACCCGATCTTGATGCAACTTTGTCAGAATGTTTGTCTTAATTATATCTTGGTCAAGTTTGAAAATGGGTCACATTGGGTTAAAAACTAGGTCACTAGGTCAAATACTTGAAAAACCTTGTGTACACTCTAGAAGCCGTATTTCTGACCCAATCTTGATGAAACTTTGTCAAAATGTTTGTCTTAATTATATCTTGGTCAAGTTCAAAAATGGGTCACGTGGTGTTAAAAACTAGGTCACTAGGTCAAACTTTGGAAAAACCGTGTGTACACTCTAGAGGCCATGTTTTTGACCCGATCTTGATGCAATTTTGTCAAAATATTTGTCTCAATTATAGCTTGCTAAAGTTCGAAAATGGGTCACACAGGGTCAAAAACTAGGTCACTAGGTCAAATACTTGAAAAACCTTGTGTACACTCTAGAGGCCATATTTCTGAGCCAATCTTGATGAAACTTTGTCGAAATGTTGTCTTAATTATATTTTGGTCAAGTTCGAAAATGGGTCCCATGGGGTCAAAAACTAGGTCACTAGGTCAAATACTTGAAAAACCTTGTGTACACTCTAGACGCCATATTTTTGACCAGATCTTGATGAAACTTTCTCAGATTGTTTATCTGAATTATATCTTGATCAAGTTTCAAAATGGGTCACATGGGATCAAAAAACTATGTCACTAGGTCAATATTGGAATTTGCTTGTGGGCACTCCAGAGGCCACAATTTTGATCTATAGGAGAAGAGAGCTATATCTAGCTATATCTATCTAAATCTATAAGAGCTGTTTTAGCCAGTAGAGCATCCACAGGCCCTCTTGGGCCTCTTGTCTGTCTTGTGAACACTCTTGCACCTTCATTTATTATTGGATCTTTACCAAGCTTGCACAAAATGTTAATAGCAACGAAATCTTGGACGAGTTTGAAAAACAGCCAGATCGGACCAAGTTGTGGCCCTTGTTTATGCTAAAATATGCCATTTTCTGCCTTGTGAACACTCTAGCACCTTCATTTATTATTTGATCTTTACCAAACTTTGTCAGTGTCTTTATAACACAACAGATGCCACATTTCTTGAACAATGTTAACCAAACTTGCAAAGATTGGATATGACCATAAGATTTCGAAGTTTGAAAACCAGCCAAATCGTATTAGTAACACCAGAGTTACGGCCCTTGATTTAGTTAAAAATGCTGTATTTTGCCTGAACCTCTGGCCGGATTTCAGCGAAACTTTGAAGGGATGATCAGTACCAGGCCTAGTGGTGCATATCGTCACTATGTTCCGCTTAAATGATTTTTGGCCCTTTAAAGGTTTTACTACACAAACTTTATCTGGACTACTTCTCTTGAACCTGTGGAATGATCAGTACCAAGCCTAGTTGCGCCTATCATCGCCATGTTCTGGTTGAATGAGTTATATACATAACCTTTATCTAGACAATTTTTCCTGAACCCCTGGCTGGATTTCAGTGAAACTTGTCAGGAATGATCAGTACGAAGCCTAGTTGCGCATGTTGTTGTCATGTTCCCCATCAAAAACTCCCCATCAAAGGCTCCATATAGCCAGTAGAGCAATACAGACCCTCTTGGGCCTTTTTTTTTTTTGCCAAGGACATTTGAAGGAGAGGAAACACATTTAAGAAATCAAAGAAAAATACTGAAGAAAGCAACAACAAAATATAAATGTCAAAGAATTCCTATAGAAACGTTTTGGGTAGGGCCCTTTTTCGTGGGTGGGTAGGGAAACAGCAAACGACTAATTTTTAGCTCTATTGTCCATCGTCCGTCCGTCCTTCTGTCTGTCATTAATTTTTTCCTTGTGGGCACTCTAGCCCCGCGATTTTTCATCCGATCTTTACCAAACTTATACAGTAGTTATATATCCATAAGATCTCAGACGAGTACTTGAACCAGCAAGATTCGATTCGATCGCTAACAGCTGAGTTATCTGCCCCTGAATTTGCAAAATTGCTTAGTTTTTCATCCATAAGATCTCAAACAAGTTCTTGAACCAGCCAGATTCGATTGCTAACAGCTGAGTTATCTGCCCTTGAATTTGCAAAGTGCATACTTTTGCCTTGTGGGTACATTTGTCATCTGATCTTAACCAAACGTACACAGTAGTTATGTATCCATAGGATCATGGACGAGTTTGAAAACCAGCCAGATCGGACCAGTTACCCAGAGTTATGGCCGTTGATTTAGTTAAAAATGCTGTATTTTGCCTCGTTAATACGATAGGGCCTTAATTTCCCCGGATTTAAACGAAACTTTGCAGAGATGATCAGTACCAAGCCTAGCTGTACAATGTACTTATCGTCACCGTGTTCCGGTTGAATCATTTATGTGGAGTAAAGGCCCTTTAAAGGTTTTAACACAAAACTTTGTCCGGACTAGTTCTCCAGAACCCCTGGTCGGATTTCAACGAAACTTTTTAGGGATGATCAGTACCAGGCCTAGTTGTTAATGTCTTCACCGTGTTGCGATTGAATGCTTTTTGGCAGAGTTATGGCCCTTTAAAAGGTTTAATACCAGGGCTCTGGAAATATTTTGAAAATCCACTTGCCCTGTTCAAAATCCACTTGCCCTGTCCAAAATGTCACTTGCCCCAAATTCAAAAGTCACTTGCCCCAAAATCAAGCCTTTGTCAACGTACCAAACTTTTCTAGACGCTGCGCGCCACCGACGTATCCATGGTGGGTAGTAGATTACGTTTAGGGCTGGATTTCACTGGAGAATCACGAGAAATAGATCCATTTTCAGATTGGCTGGGAGAACAGAAATCAACACCATCACTACTATCCTTAAATCCAAGTTCACTGTCAGACTGACCACCAGAATCACACAAATCAACATTTCTAAGATCACCAGGTGTATTTTCCTCAGTAATTTTAGACACATGTTTAGGTTTTGTCCTTACAAGGAACGTAATAGAGACATGGTTAATTTGTAATTTTTAGCTCTACTGATCAGAGATCAGCAGAGCTTATGCCGTGGTGCGGCGTCCGTCGTCCGTCCGTCCGTCCGTCTGTCCGTCCGTTAACTTTTATTTGTAGCGACTACTCCTCTGAAACTACTGGATGGGTATTCATAAAACTTTACAGAAATGTTGCCCATGAAGTCTAGTTGATCCTAGCAAAAATTCATGTTGATGTGAAATCCAAGATGGCCGCCAAAGCTAAAAATAGATTTTTTAAATTCAAGTTTGTAGCGACTACTTCTTGAAAACTATAAGTGATATTGATATGGGACTTTTTCTAAAATGATCAGCATGACATGATGTTGGTCCTTGTCGAAAATCGTTTTGATTTGACGTTAAACATGGCTGCCAGCGGCCATCTTTGTTTACATAGAGTTATATAATGAAAACTTGTAGCGACTACTCCTCTGAAACTACTTGACGGATTTTCATGAAACTTCACAGGAATGTTGCTCTTGATGTCTAAATGATCCTAGCAAAATTTCAGGTCAGCCGGAAATTCAAGATGGCCGCCACGGCTAAAAATAAATTTTCAAAATACAAGTTTGTAGCGACTACTTCTTGAAAACTATAAGTGATATTGATATGGGACTTTTTCTAAAATGATCAGCATGACATGATGTTGGTCCTTATCAAAATTCGTTTTGATTCGACGTTAAACGTGGCTGCCAGCGGCCATCTTTGTTTACATAGAGTTATATAGTAAAAACTTGTAGCGACTACTCCTCTGAAACTACTTGGCGGATTTTCATGAAACTTTACAGGAATGTTGCTCTTGATGTCTAAATGATCCTAGCAAAATTTCAGGTCGGCCGGAAATTCAAGATGGCCGCCACGGCTAAAAATAAATTTTCAAAAAACAAGTCTGTAGCGACTACTTCCTGAAATAAAATCAATCAGTAGAGCTTCAAGGTCATTGACCTCTTGTTTTTGTTAGATTGTTGAAATAATGAAGGATCATTTATTAAATACTGCATCATGTAATTACCCACAGGAATCGGACATATTGTAAATGCATGTAATAAACCACATTGACGATCCACTACTAGTATATTAAAATATATTGTTATATACATGCGGGAACCTACATATGGGGATACTGTACTATGTTTACAATACGTCCGATTCCTATGAATTACCATAACTCATGAATATCAAAAGAAACGATGACCCCTTTACACACATTTCCAAACCGCCTTTGATTACATCATCAATTTTACATCAACATTCGTGAATGTGTTTTCAAAAGTTTCCCTTTATAGTAACTGCAAACAAAACATCTGCCTACTCAGCTTTAATTGTCAACGCCAGGCCACAAATAAAGTGATAATCGTGTTACCAAATGTGCCAAGCAAAATACAAACTCGCAAACAAAGTTTGTTTAATAATATGTGTCAAAATAACTTCAATAAAGCAACCCGCTGCATTCACATACCTTCCTTAATTAGTGCCAGTAATTAATTTCTACTTTATTTGTGTATAGTACAGTACTTGCCGTAATCGTTTATAAATTGCTGTTTGTTTACAATTTTCCAATGACCCGCGTTTCACCTTTTACACAGCTATAAGTACTTGGCGAACTGATCAGTGTGTATTCATTACCTTTTCCGATAACATTCAGCGTCAATACACAATATGCGTTGCATAAAATCTTGGTGCGGTTATACTCTTCAAACATAATTCGAAAGTTCGGCTAAACATATGATTTATGTTGCGCGTAAAATAATGCATAACAGAAGTCTACAAACTTTACAATGGTTACGTTTTATCGATTATAATTGGATTAATTTGATTATAATTGGATTAATTTTTGGGATGGTCTTATCATGTTAGTAGAGGACACACTTCAGTATAAATAGGGAGATGAATATTATTAATGCTATCGGCGCATGGACATTTTTGATTGGCACCTCAAACTTTCCTCGGCCAATCAGGTTTTGACAAACTGTCAAAGTGGGAGGGATTTCTTAATTACCGCTCGCGGCGAAAGCGATGGGTTCGTGATCGGCACACTTTATGATAAGCCGAGTTTTCGTTTGATTTTTTGTCTAAAACGGAAATGTCCAGTCGGGCAAGTGTCGGACAACCAGATTTGCGAAGGACACCTGCCCGCACCCAAATTCCACTTGCCCGGGGCGTCGGGCAACCATATTTCCGGAGCCCTGAATACACAAACATTGTCCGAACTAGTTCTGAACCCCTATCCGGATTTTAACAAACTTTGCAGGGATGATCAATATCAAACCAGTCGCCGTCTTCCAGTTGAATGATTTTTGGCAGAGGTATGGCCCTTTAAAGGTTTTAATACACAAACTTTGTTTAGGCTAGTTCTCCTGAACCCCTTGCCGGATTTCAACAAAACATGGCAAGGATGATCAGTATCAAGCCTATTTGTGCATATCATCTCTGTGATCCGGTTGAACGATTTTTGTGGAGTTGTGGCTCTTTAAAGATTTTAATACACAAACTTTGTCCCGACTAGTTTTCCTGATTCCTTGGCCAGATTTCTACTGTTACACTTGAATGGATTTTGGCAGAGTTATGGCCCTTTAATGGTTTTAAAACACTAACTTTGTTCAGACTAGTTCTCCTGAACCTCTGGCTGAATTTCAACGAAACTTGGCAGGGATGATCGGTACCAAGCCTAGTTGTGCATATCTTCGCCATGTTCTGGTTGTATCATTTTTGACATAGGCCCTTATACACAAACATTATCCGGACTGGTTTTCCTGAACCCCTGGATGAATTTCAATGAAACTTGGCAGGAATGATCAGTACAAAGCCTAGTTGTGCATGTCATTGTTGTCTCCCGGTTGATTGATTTTTTGTGGAGTTGTGGCTCTTTAAAGGTTTTAATACACAAACTTTGTCTGGACTAGTTGTCCTCAACCACCGGTCAGCTTTCAATAAAACTTGGTTGCATATATCATTGTCGTGTACCAGTTGAATGATTTTAGCGGAGTTATGGCCCTTTAAATGTTTTACACTGACTTTGTACAGACTAGATCTGGTGAACCTCTGGCCAGATTTCAACGAAACTTGGCAGCGATGATCAGTCATTACCAAGCCTAATTGCGCTGGGCTCTTCATATCATGTTTCATTAATTCATTGCTTATCTTTCATCACAATTCTGCAAAAATCCACCTCACGGCACTCAAATTTGCGCATATCATCGCCGTGTTGACATAGTTGTGGTCCCTTATACACAAACATTATACAGACTAGTTTCAATGGAACTTGGCAGGAATGGTCAGTACCAAGCCTAGTTGCGCATATCATTGTCATGTTCCGCTTCATTGATTTTTAGCTCTACTGATCAAACTAATCAAAGATCAGCAGAGCTTATGCAGAGATGCGGTGTCCGTCGTCCGTCCGACTGCTCCTCTGAAACTACTGGATGGATTTTCTTTACAGAAATGTTGCCCATTATGTCTAGTTGATCCTAGCAAAAATTCACGTTGATGTAAAATTCAAGATGACCTCCAAGGCTAAAAATAGATTTTTAAAAAACTAATTTGTAGCGACTAGTGATGTTGATATGAGACTTTTTCTAAAATGATCAGCAGGACATGACGTTGTTTTACAACTATCCCGACTAGTTCTCCTGATCACCTGGCCGGATTTTAAAGAAACTTGGAAGGGATGATCATTACCAAGCCTAGTTGCGCATATCATCATTGTGTTCAAGTTGAATGGTTTTCGGCGGATTTGTGGCCCTTTCCCCAGTGGGGGAGACATCTGTTTTTACTAAAACCAACCTCTAGTTCTCATTTGGTATGGTTATTTAGGGACTCGAGGTGCAACATGATTATGTAAACTGAGTTTTGACCGCCTGCATAAAGGTGTCCCTCTACAGTGGTACAACTTGGGGAACTTGCAGTAATTTATTATAACACAAGTTTCCTCCTTATGACGCTAACTACCTCCATACCCATTGAGATTTCACGTTCATGTGTGGTGTATTTCTTAGTTAAGGATGTGTAGATTCGTATTTTGGTTCCATCTGCTGGGGCTCCCTAGTGGGGAATCGGGTAAAAAACACAAACAATTTAATATCTTGCCCAAAAGTGAATGCATTTATAAAACAGGTTTTGCCCTTCCGCGTAAAGGGGCACCTCTACATGGGTACAAGTTGAGGGAACTTGCAGTAATTTATATGTTCGACTGCCATATTGCTCAGTGCAGGGCAAAGGATTTTGTCATAAGAGCCACAACAACTAATATTCCCCCCACCCCACAACCACAGACTCCATACAACCAGTAGTGCGATACAGGCCCTCTTGGGCTTCTTGTTTATGGTTGGCCCTGTACCAAATATATGTTCAATACCTGAGAATACTATAACACAGTATTCCGTATATGCTGCGCTAATGCTAAGCATAAAACAGGAAGTGTGCAGATCCAGATGGTTTATTTATAGCACAGGTATTGTTTATGTAAAACACAAGAGTTATATTTCTAATTAGTAAGTTCAGCTAACGCCTATGCCCATTGGGTGATTTAATGCAAATATGATGATAATGTTATACACTAATACTTGCATAAAGTATATAACCAGTAGTGTGATACAGGCCCTCTTGGGCCTCTTGTTTATGGTTGGCCCTATACCAAATATATGTTCAATACCTGAGTATACTATAACGCAGTATTCCTTATATGCTGCACTAATGCTAAGCATAAAACAGGAAGTGTGCAGATCCAGATGGTTTATTTATAGCACAGGTATTGTTTATGTAAAACACAAGGGTTACAAATTAGCATACCTCTTTGATGAAGCGTATATTTCTAATCGGTAAGTTCAGCTAATGCCTGTGCACACCTGGGCCCCGTTTTATGAAACAACTTACGACCATTTTGATCCTAAATCAATTTCTTAAATGCTTCACTATAAATTACACTTTTCAAACAAACGTGATTTCATTTAATTTTCTTATACATGTGATATTTCTGCACTACGTGCACACATAATTGTCTACACTGAATGCTTAAGTGAAAAAAGTGAACGGAGACTTATCGTTAGGTGTTTAATAAAACAGGGCCCAGGTAATTTAATGTAAATATGATGGTAATGTTATACACTAATACTTGCATAAAGTCTGCATCATCTCTGTTAAGGTTGAAATAAAATACACTGACTTTGGCAGCAATATACACTTACTGCATCAGGAAGGCTTTTTTTATTGTTTTAGGTTGCTTCAACTTGAATAAATCTATATAACGGAAGTTTACTCTTATTGTGTTGTATATACTCAGTATAAGATCTATAACGTTAATAATGTTATGCTGCTCTTGCAGAATTTAGATCCAGAATGTGATATATATGCGCAGGGGATTCACTTCCTGAACATCCATAAACTCGGTAAAGGGTCATATGGAACAGTGGATTTGTGTATTGACACAAACAATATCAAGCAGTTTGTGAGGAAAACGGTAAGTAATTACGATTTAGTAAATCTATTTAAATTCATCGAAGAAATCTATTGCTGTAACATAATGATCATTTTTGTTATCTGTAAAAAAGATGCCAATCTCATTAAAATCAGACCCTTTATCATGCTATGATACTCTACACTACAAGGATCTGACAACACTCCATTGGAGGTCACGTCAGATTGACCTTACGATTTGCCAGTAAAGGCTGCTTCACTGCACATGTCACGTTTCAGTAAAATGCTGTGGAGCAGTCTACGCTCAGTATTGAAAGAGACAATGTCCGTAACTTTTAGCGTATAAAACACAAAATAATTGCATTGACAGACATAATACACCAACCACTATTGAATATTTACTGAAAAAAAAAAAAAATGAAAAAAAGATTAGTTGACGGAATTTAATAGCGGTTCAAATTTTTTTACCTGTTCGTGGGATTGAACCCACACTAAAATGACACTCGTGGGTCATCAGTCGAGTTCGCTATCAACTGAGCTAAGCGGGCCAGATGTACCATGACTTACTATTTAGAGGACTAATGTCGTAATAATTTCGGTGAAATATATATTTTCAAAACACACATGGCAGCGCCCATGAATTTCTTCGTATCTTATATAAAACATGCCATTTAGGGCATTTCTTTGAATTTATCGTGCCAACCACAGCAATAACACACAAAGACTTTATCTTTATTCGCATATAGAGCTATGTGTTTTATGTGGATTTTCGTTTGTTCAGTTCACTCGAGCGTCATCTGAAGTGCATATGGTTGAATTAAGTTGATCTTCTCATGAATATTGATTAGATGAAAGGTCGATCTGATGTGACCTACAAGGGAGTGTTGTCAGCTCCTATAGCAGAGAGTAACAAAGCGTAATTAGGATACGATTTTAATGAGATTGAAAAGATATTGAATTACGGTCCCAAAAAATTGCCAAAAGCACTGTTCACAAACCTGCTGGCTCAACAGGTATCATAAATATGGACCCAAATGGTATTAAATACTGGTCCAAATGTGTTATGTACATGAATACTGTCTGACGAAGAACCCACTTAAAAAACCTTATCATTTTGTGCATTTTTCAGGTATATGTTTTGATACAACATAGTTCTACTATTTAAATGTTTCAGTATTGATAAACCAATCTAGCTTTCGGGAGGTGATATCTGAACTTATTTTCAACATGTTCAATAAAAAAATGTTCAATACATTTTTATTTGCCTTTGATACAGAGTAAGATTTCATTCCTCTTACTTTTGGTTAAATAACTAAAATAACTTTTGTAAAAAATGATTTTATTTTAATAAAACTAGTTGCTGCAGCAATAAAGCCCACGCAATAAATCCTTTCAACAGAAAAATTGACCATCTTATTGAATTATAACTGCACCATAAGGTATGACTGCCCTACTGTAATTATACCCCTGCTTTCACAAAGTGAAGTGGAGGCTATATAGGAATCACGTCGCATCCCATAACACATTAATAATACTTGTATATCTCAAACACTTTTGAATGGGTTGTACCCAAACTTCATATACTCTTAACAACTGATGAACTTATGTCCCTCTGTATCGCCCATCATTGATTGCCTAATTTATTACAGAATCATGGCCCTTTGTTTGACTTGCAATTTTCCACTCTAATATTGTATAATGACCTGTTAACACATTTTTAGCTACTGATCAAAGATCAGCAGAGATTATGCCGTGGCGTCCGTCAACCGTCCGTCCGTAAACTTTTTTTGTGGCGACTACTCCTCTGAAACTACTTGACAGAATTTCATGAAACATGTTGCTCTTGATGTCTAGTTGATCCTAGCAAAAATTCAGGTCGGCCAGAAATTAAAGATGTCCGCCATGGTTAAAAATAGATTTTAAAAATGCGATTTTGTGGCGACTACTTCTCAAAAACCATAAGTGATATTGATTTGGAACCTTTACCAAAATGACTGGTATGACATATACTTGGTCCTAATCAAAGTTTATTTTGATTGGATGTCAAACATGGCCGCCAGCTGCCATCTTTGTTTACATGGAGTTACATAGGAAAAATGTGTGGCGACTACTCCTCTGAAACAATTTGATGGATTTTAATGAAACTTTAAAGGAATGTTGCTCTTGATGTCTAGTTAGTTCTAAGTAAAAAACAGGTCAGCTGGAAGTTAAAGATGGTCACGACAGCTAAAAATAGATTTTAGCAATACAACTTTGTGGCGACTACTTCTCAAAAAACATAAGTGATTGATTTGATTTGGAACCTTTACTAAAATGACTGGCATGACATGTAGTTGGTCGTAAACAAAATTCATTTTGATTCGATGTCAAACATGGCTGCCAGTGTCTGTCTTTGTTTACATAGAGTTATTTAGAGAAAACTTGTGGCAACTACTTCTCTGAAAGTGGTCCTATTTCCATAACACTTCAAAGGTTCCCATGGCTGATCTGGCTATCAAAATATTTCAGTAGAGCTTCAAGTTCATTGACCTCTTGTTTCTCAAACATTTTCGAATTGATTGTTCCCAAACTTCATGTACACATAACAACTGATGAACTTATGTCTCTCTACATCACCCATCATTGATTGACTAATTTATTACAGAATTATGGCCCTTTATTTGACTTTATTTTGAATTTTTCACTCCATAATGAACTTCATGTGACTTTCACTTTAAAACTTTTCATGGATTGTTATTACACTTGACATACAGTTCACACGTGATGATATGATGTGTCTCTGCATTAATGATTTTTCGATTCTGCAAATGTTTTTTTTACAGAATTATGGACCTTTGTGTTACTTAGAATTTTTTCACATTAAAAAATTAACAGATATTTTAGACATTTATTTTTCTTGATTTTACCCATCATCGGCTATAGCAAAAAAACGGGGGTATTAATCACGTTCTAGTTAATTTAGTGAAGCACTGTGGTCTAGAAGTAGACGCTCAGACTCAGGATCGAAGGTACCGTTGTGGGTTTGACCCCCGCCATGACCATAGGTGTTGTGTCACTGAGCAAGACACTTTATCTGCATTTGCTTAGTAATAGTTCTACCCAGGAAGATACCGAAAGTGATTAAAATAAGTTCAGAGAGCTTTTGTTGCAGCCAGCGTAAAATAAATAAGATTAAACTAATTTATTTCCATTTTGTTATGTAATAACATGTACCATCTTGCATAAAATATTTCTAAACATTGTGTATAAGAAATAATGGAAAGATAACATAACCAGGGGAAAATATCATGTGTTACAGGAAAATTTTGGTTTGGATAGAAAAGAAATATAAAAATTGATGATTGAGTTATTTTGGGGGAAAAAGCTCCTGCCAAAATCTGTAATAACCTAAAGTTATTCAAAAAATAACAAGTTACACCCCTGATATTCTGAACAAATTGATTGGCACTGCAGACTTTTAACATGCCATATTTCCTGGCCCAAGCCCGATCCTACTGGCCTTGGGCATTATACCAGTGGCTTAGTATGCGGATTGCATAATACTTCAGGGGGATGAAGAATGAAGTTGTAATGTCCCTAAAAATGACATGGACTGTGTTATATCTTACACATGTAAATCTGTCAGATCAAGAAGTCAAACTTGCGGACAAGTGAGATCAACGTGCCCATTAACCTGGACCATCCCAACATCACCAAAATACTGGGGCTGATACAGAGGGACCACGCAGAGGGAAGACTGCACATGGAGTTGTTGCTGGAATATGGAGGTACAAAGTTCATTTGTTCACAATCCGGCTATGAAGTCATCAATAACACATTCTCAGATCTCAGAGTTACAACTGTCTCTAATCGTACCTCGGATCAAAATCAGCTATAAATAAGCGTGGACATGCGTAGTAGATATTAAAGGGGTTGTTGCACTATTTTCAACAATGTTTATTTTAAAGGGCTCTGAAAAAAATGAAAAAAGCTGAAAGAATTATCAAAATGCCATGAAAAATAAAGGAGACACGGCCTATTGAAAACTTGCAAAGAAACATAAATGGAGGCGGTCATCTTGAAATGATGAATTATGCTTTGCAAATGGTCGGTCGGTCGTCAGTCCGTCAGTCCGTCAGTCCGTCCGTCAGTCCATGCGTCCGTCCCGAAACCTTTTGGGTAGATTCGCATAAGAAATGTGGTTGCCATGGTAACAAAACATGTGAAAAATCACTAAAAATTGCTTGTCTTTGCAATAACTCTAGAACAGCTGGCACTACAAACTCAAAACTTGGCAGGAATATTTGTGTCATGGAGTAGTTATGCACCTCTCCTCTTGTGTAGATTCTCTTAAGAAAGGTGATTTCCATGGTAACAAAATTTGTAAAGAATCACTAAAAAGTGCTTTTCTTCGCGATTGCTCAACAACAGCTGGCACTACAAACTCGCTCAACAACAGCTGGCACTACAAACTCGAAACTTGGCAAGAATGTTTGTGTCATAGTCTAGTTGCACACCTGCCCTTTTGGGTAGATTCGCTTAAGAAATGTGGTTGCCATGGTAACAAAACTTGTAAAAAATCACTAAAAATGTGCTTGTCTTTGCCATAACTCAAGAACAGCTGGCACTACAAACTCGAAACTTGGAGGAATGTTTGTGTCATGGTGTAGTTGTGCACCTCCTCTTTTGGGTTTATTCGCATAAGAAATGTGCTTGTCTTCGCGATAACTCAAGAACAACTGGCACTACAAACTTGAAACTTGGCAGGAATGTTTGTGTCATGGTCGTTGAAGGGGGGCATATATGTTTTACAAACATCTCTTGTTGCTATTTAGAAAACATCTACTTTAAAATTATTGTGATTAGTTTCAGTTAGCTACAGTTATTAAAAGTGGTCATTTACCATCATTTCATTATTGATCCATTATTAATAATTCTGCGTCAGCTTGAAACGGATAATACGAGTGGTCAGTACATTCCCCCTTTTTCCTTGATTATTGATCCATTAACTATTCTGCGTCAGCTTAAAACGGATACATACGAGTGGTCAATACATTCCCCCTTGTTCCTAGATTATTGATCCATTAATAATTCTGCTTCAGATTGAAACAGATACATACGAGTGGTCAATACATTCCCCCTCTTTCCTAGATTATTGATCCATTAATAATTCTGCTTCAGATTGAAACGGATACATACGAGTGGTCAATACATTCCCCTCTTCCCTAGATTATTGCTCCATTAATAATTCTGCTTCAGATTGAAAAGATTCATACGAGTGGTCAATACATTCCGCTTCTTTCCTAGTTAAGTGGCTGGTTGCGACAGAGGATTAACAAAGGGTACCATTGTGAAACTTTGGCAAACGAGAATGGGAATAACATAAACCGAACAGTTTTTCAATTAGCTCTTTTCATTGACTGTATTAAAGCAAACCTGTGTATAAGTTGTATCTTGGGTACCGTAGTAAAGCTCATTCCGTGTAATTGATGTCCTATATTTTGATCAACAGTATTCTTTTTACAATGTAATATTATGCTGTCCACCAATTTTACTTTTATGCTCCCCGTTGGAGCATATAGTCTGTTTTTAGCTCTACTGGCGAAAGGCCAGGAGGGCTTATGCGATCACTTTTCGTCCGTCGTCCGTCCGTCCGTCTGTCTGTTAGCAATTTTATAAAATCGACATCTCCTCTGAAACCGCTTGAAGGATTTTGATGAAACTTCATCACAATGTTACTTGGGAGGGCCCCTCTCAGATTCCGAAACCACTTATTACATTCTACTGAAATATCATATACATGTTCCATGGGTTGGCCTCTATCAAGTTTATGTTTTTCGTTATCATCGAATAATCAAAATGGCCACCACGGCGACCCAAAGTTTACATAGAGTTATATAGGAAAAGGCTTAAAATGACATCTTCTATGAAACATCTTGAAGGATTTTGTTGAAACTTTATCACAATGATCTTTGGGATAGTGCACCTCAGATTTGTGTTTTTCGCAGCCGCCAGTTGTCCAAGATGGCCATTATGACTAGAACTAAGTCAAATTTAAGGAAATTTCAAACGACATCTCCTCCGAAACCACTTAATCCATTCCAGTGAAATATCATATACATGTTCCTTGGGTTGGCCTCTATCAAATTTGTGTTTTTCGTTATCGAATAATCAAAATGGTTGCCATGGTGACCCAAGGTTTACATAGAGTTATATAGGAAAAGGTTAAATATGAAATCTTCTCTGAAACCTTTTGAAGGATTTTGTTGAAACTTATCACAATGGTTGGCGTCTATTAAGTTTGTGTTTTTTGTTTTCTTGCAATAATCAAAATGGCCGCCGTGGCGACCCAAAGTTTATATAGGAAAAGGCTAAATATGACATCTTTACACAGTAAAGCGTCTAAAGGCCCAAGAGGCCTCTTGTTTCAGTTTGTCCTTCGTTTGTCCACCACGCTTTTCTTCGTCCAGAGCATACCTCTGAAAGCATTTCAGGTAATCGCATGAACCCTTTATACATTATAGTACACAACTAGTTTAACAACTTAGCTTTGCACATTTAACACAGAATTTATAGGTTCAATGCTGTGAAATCAAGACTAAGTTTTGGCAGAATTATGTTTCGACTCTTCTAAGCAGTTAATATATATTTCGCATAGTTCACTAAAAGGCGTTTGACTGGTTTAGGTTTAGATTGAAATAGTTTATATTCGATCCTCAGTATTTTAAATAACGTCAAGGTATATTTTAGTCCTAAGCCAAAGGCATGAGATGTCACTTCTGAACGACTTTTTCTTTATTGAGTTATATGGCAGAATGTTTTCCGACCTGGTAAGCCTTGTTTATTATTTGGGAACATTTAAACTAAACCATATTTCAAATTACAGGTGTAGCACTGCATCAGTACCTGGTGGAGGATGATAACATCTTGACCCAGACTCAGATCTGGAACCTCACCAAAGAGGGTCTCAGTGCCCTCAACCATCTCGACTACTACAGTATGGTCCATCTTGACATCAAACGTAAGTTAGCAGTAGACCAAAAAGATCCATTTTTGATGTAAATGTAGGCTCAGAACTAAGTCTATGTTTATCTTATCCATTTCTTTTATCCATTTGACATGGTTTGCCATTTTTTAGCCAATGGCCAGTAGGTCTTATGTCATGGTCTGTTGCTTGCTAACTTTCAGTGTAAACACTGTAACACCTTCATTTTGCATCAGGTCTACCAAACTTGGTCAGGGTCTCAGTATCTATGAAAGCTGGGATGTGTTCGAAAATCACCAATATCTGATAATAAACATTGGAAGTTAGTGCCCTTGATTTAACAAGAAATGCTATAATTTGCATTTTCAACACTAGCAACTTGATTTTGAATCAAATGATTACCAAATGAGTCTTAATAACTATAAAAGCTTAGACAAGGATTATAACGATTTGGGAACACTCATTTGTCATTATGGCAGGCGCTCTAGTATTCAGTACAATTCGTAATTTCTATGTAGAAAATCTTTGATCAGGCTTTTGTTTGCAATTAAAGGGCACAGTATTAAATACCATCAGTATATATTTCTGTATCCTTTTGTCCTGTCTCTTTTGGTACATCTGGCCATTTATTCATTTTAGCCAGTAGAATGATATAGGCCCTCTTGGTTCTCTTGTAATGAATATTTTAATAACTACTCATTAGCTCAAATCATTAATGGTATAACTGGCTCTATTCAGTCTAAATTTTCTCCTTGTTCCAACAGCTGAGAACCTATGTATCCAGGCAAGGGATAACTCTGTAGAGTTGAGGATTACAGGCTTTGGTTTGTCTAAATTGCCACATGAACCCATACAGTTTATTGGGTGGACACCCGAGTATATGGCACCGGAGTCATGCAAGCTCTTTTTACAAAAAATGTAAGCATATGTGTTATGATTGTCTGTAGGTTTGACAACATGATACCAAATCATTGAACAGGAACTATGATTTGGACTAAAAATACACACATTTTGACAAACATCAGATCTCGCCACCAACAAATAATGGTCAACAAGATCATAGCTCCTATTCAAACATAACATGATGATTTGGCATCATGCGATATCAGGATTCTCCCAGGGTTCCGGAAATACGGTTGCCCGACGCCCCGTGCAAGTGGATTTTGGGCAAGTGACCTTCGCAAATCTGGTTGCCCGCCACTTGCCCGACTGGACATTTCCATTATAGACCAAATTAAGTGGCAAACTAGCCCAATCAGAATTTGATAATTGAACAAAACTGACCATTGTTTTTCGCCATGGGCGATTGTTAATAAGATAAAACAACCTTCGGTACAATCATCATTCTCGCCTAAGGCATCTTAATCAGTGTCATTATTTCAATAAACAACTAATTAACCCGCGCTCGCAATTCACACTGTTTGAAACAACACAGTATCACAATTTTTCCTGACACAACTGTCAGACATGTATTGCATCCAATGAAATAGCGGCAGTCATGTTCGTGACCTTTCAACCATAAACATAGCTACTAGCAGAAACTTGTCCAAATAATCTCTCTACGTCATTTGGACCTTTCACCAATCCAGTACATAAAACTCTTTCTTAATTTGCAAATTTAATGGGTCAAAATAATGATTGAATGAATGAATGAATGAATGGTGTTTTACAGCACGTCGACACATAAATAGGTCATATTGTGCGCAAAAACTGATGAAAGATGAAGAAATGAAGTAGTAATTAAAAATCTATGTAAATATATAAAGACAAAATATTTACAAATAAGGGATGGTATGGTAGTAACATAAACTATGTATATATGTAAATCAACAAATGCCCGTCAACAGGTGTATAAACAAGTAAATATTTATAAAAACATATTAGAATGATTTATATAGTCTGATTTCTTTCAAGAAATCTAAAAAGAAATCTAAAACAAGACTAAAATCTATAGTATCAAATAACTCTTTCATAGTATTAACATTGTAGTATCTTTGCCGCATAGGATCAAAGTCTACACATTCCAGCAAGATATGTTTGACCGTTAATGGTAATTGCTCACCTTGTTATAAGTATGAATGAGTATAACGTGTATGCCCTATCCTGCACCGGGCTAGAACAACTTCTTCTCGACGAATGGGTCTACTAGAAGAACGCCATTCCCCGTGTAACGGTTTAATTGGATGGAGTTTATTGTCCACTGACAAATCCCAAAGGGATTGCCAAGAGTTACGAATGTATGTGTCAATACAACTTTTAAAATCAGTATAAGGTAAGTTGGCATTAGATATATGTAAACCTAATGCTGCCTTAGCAGCACTATCAGCTCTATCATTACCACATATTCCTACATGACCAGAAAATAATAACATTGTCAACTAGAAGAGAATTGTACTTTTCTAAAAGTAGAAGCACAACTGGGTTATCATGTTTCATATTACCCAGTGCTTGAAGAGATGAAAGGGAATCAGAAAAGATTACGAAATGGTCATCAGATTCCTGAATATATTTTAAGGCAAGTTCAGTTGCCTTTTAAGTTCAGCAGTCCCATTATACTTTTTGTAATCTAGCCAAATATTCGTAACGAAAATGCATATTTTAATCGAAGTTTATCAATGCGATTTTATGAGGTATTTAGTGTATTTCATTGATATAGTCTGTAATTAAATGTATATGAAAGTGCATACTACACAAATACGAAGCAAAACTTAGCGATATGAGCATGTCATGGGTTTTCGCGATTTCAGAAAAATGACGGAAGCTTTTCCTCAAGTTCTGAACTCTCAATTTTTATAAATAAGCTTAATGCTACTACTTCTTAAACAATTTCCAGGGGAAACCTGTGCATGCCTCTTGCTTTCATCTATTTCCCTTTAGTTCAAATACAAAGGCGTAGGAACGTTACAGATATTGGGGCCAAGTGAATATTTATAATAACATGTTTTTTTCTTGTTTCTTTGCTTGTCACACATTTAAATGAACAAAATAGCTTCTTTTTTTCTTCTGTCAACTGGTTAATTGTACACACTGTGACGTTAAAAGTTCCATACAACAAGCAGCCAAGTAAATTTTTTGGGTGGTCAACACATAATGGGGTTGGGTGTGTGTGTGGGGTGGGGGAGGGGAGGGGTGGCTGTCTCCATGTTTCTACGCACATGACATAAAATAAGTTTGTATACTGTCACACTTATCATTTAAGTAACACAAATATTTAATCGACACAAATAAGAAAATGAAAGTTTTTTTTTTATATGAATAAGTACAATGTATTATTAAAGATGAACATTGTCCTAAAACAACAAATCCGCTGTTGATATGTTTTTAATTATTAAATATCATTATAAATACGATGTTTACTATGCTATTGATGTATGTTTAGTGAAAATAAAAATTGAAAAGGCGAACAGGCATTGCTAAAAAATCGAAAAAAATCTAATGGGGAAAACTCTTCCTCGTATAACCGGAAGTGACGTCAGTTGGAACAAAAAAAGCCATTAGTACATAGGGAAAGCACGCAAAAACAGTATAGTGTGTATGAAAATGGCGGAATTAAACTGATTTTAATGAAATTCTGACAGTTAAGTCACCGGCAACACTGCATATCTAGGTACATAAAATTATACACCACTCAACTTTTATAATCGGTAACCCAGGTTTTTTGAAAATAACACAAATACTAAAAGCTGGAAATCACCGAAACATATACCAATATTTTATTAGGTTATAATTTTTTTCAGATAACATTGTTGATAAACTTAATAAAATATTGGTATGTGTTTCGGTGATTTCCAGTTTTTAGTATTCGTCTTAAAAAAACAACCTGGGTGACCGATTATAAAAGTTGAGTAGTGTACACTAAGCGCGAAATGCAACATATTCCGAATGCATGGACATGTTCTAATACTTGTACATTAATACGAGCGTCAGATAATAAGGACTTTACTTTTGCCGAATAGTAGACATTTAGTCTGTGTTTATTTTTCACATATTTGATAAAAAAAATAAATAAAATAAAAACAACATAATAAATGACACAGCATCTAATTTCTATAATACCAGGGAGTATATATATATGCCATAAGTCCCCGCCACCTGGTGAACAAAACACTCGAGGAGTGGCGCGTATTAGATTTGGATTTGCAGTATGACACGCTCTCCACGTGCCCCCAACTAACAATATACCACACACCGACTAATCAACTACTGCGGTGCCCTATTGAATATTGAAGTACAGCCTAATTAGGGTGCATACGTCAGTATATGACAAAAGCTACACACTCAAAATAATAGAACAAAAACTTTTATGTTACCTCATTTATTAATTTAACATAAAAGTTTTTGTTCTGTTATCTTAGCACTTCATCGGGTATACGTATGCTTCATTATAGAAAGGTATATAGTCTTAGATCTTTATATACACCGTGATTGTTTAGCTGTTGAATTTGAAGCATGCGACTTTACGTGAATCAGCCCCGGGTTCAATCTTCAATGGTGCCACTGAGTTTCATCGGTGTGTTCTTGGGCAAGACACTTTTCCTTAGCCTCGTCCGTCGGATGGGGACGTAAACTAGGCGGTCCCGTGTATCGGTCTATCCTCCGAGCACGTTAAAGAACCATAGGAATCTATTCGATAAAAAGAGTAGGGCACGGTTCCCGGATTCCTATGTATCCTTCCCCTCTTCCTGGGGCGGCTCTAAATAACCTATACTGTGTTGATGAGCCGTTAAACAACCTTCAGTTCAATTCATTTATTAATTTACTCCTCAACGCCGGTTGAATCGGTGAACAAAACTTGCTCGGTGACGGCGGGGTTACGTACTTCTCATTTTTAGCTCAACTGATCAGAGATCAGCGGAGCTTATGCCGTGGTGTCGTCCGTCTGTCCGTCCGTCTGTCTGTATGTCTGTCCGTAAACTTTTATTTGTATCGACTACTTCTCTGAAACTACTGGATGGATATTCATGATACTTTACAGAAATGTTGCCCAAGAAGTCTAGTTGATCCTAGCAAAAATTCATGTTGATGTGAAATCCAAGATGGCCGCCAAAGCTGAAAATAGATTTTTAAAACACAAGTTTGTAGCGACTACTTCTTGAAAACTATAAGTGATATTGATATGGGACTTTTTCTAAAATGATCAGCATGACATGATGTTGGTCCTTGTCAAAAATCATTTTGATTCGACGTTAAACATGGGCGCCAGTGGCCATCTTTGTTTACATAGAGTTATATAGTAAAAACTTGTAGCGACTACTCCTCTGAAACTACTTGGCAGATTTTCATAAAACTTTACAGGAATGTTGCTCTTGATGTCTAATTGATCCTAGCAAAATTTCAGGTCGGCCAGAAATTCAAGATGGCCGCCACAGCTAAAAATAGATTTTTTTTAAAAAATAAGTTTGTAGCGACTACTTCTTGAAAACTATAAGTGATATTGATATGGGACTTTTTCTAAAATGATCAGCATGACATGTTGTTGATTCTAGTCAAACATTATTTTGATTCAACGTTAAACATGGCTGCTTGTGGCCATTTTTGTTTACATAGTGTTATATAGTAAAACCTTGTAGCGACTACTCCTCTGAAACTACTTGACGGATGTTCATGAAACTTCACAGGAATGTTGCTCTTGATGTCTAGTTGATCCCAGATTTTTTTAGATCGGCCGGAATTTCAAGATGTCCGCCATGGCTAAAAACAGATTTTTAAAAAAAGTTTGTAGCGACTACTTCTTGAAAACTGTAAGTGATATTGATATGGGACTTTTTCTAAAATGATCAGCATGACATGATGTTGATCCTTGTCGATTTTTTTTTTTGATTCGACGTTAAACACGGGCCCCAGTGGCCATCTTTGTTTACATAGAGTTTGTATAGTAAAAATTTGTAGCGACTACTTCTCTGAAACTACTTGGCAGATTTTCATGAAACTTCACAGGAATGTTGCTCTTGATGTCTAGTTGCTCCTAGCAAAATTTCAGGTCGGCCGCAAATTCAAGATGGCCACCACGGCTAAACATAGATTTTTAAAAACAAGTTTTGTAGCGACTACTTCTAGTGATATTGATATGGGACTTTTTCTGAAATGATCAGCATGACAAGATGTTGATCCTTGTCGAAAATTATTTTGATTCGACATTCGACATTAAACATGGCTGCCAGTGGCCATCTTTGTTTACCTAGTTATATAGTAAAAACTTCAGCTTGTAACTACTCCTTTGAAACTACTTGACAGATTTTTATAAAACTTCACAGAAATGCTGATCTAGCTATCAAAATCTATCAGTAGAGCTTCAAGGTCATTGACCTCTTGTTGTAATATTGTTAGTACCGCTGTTTTGTTTAATCGGCATGACCGTCTGTTCTCCAAATTCAACAAAAAATAAACCAAAGGATGGACTTCCCACGAATCCAACTTAAAATGTTACTACAAACTCGCGTGTCTTTCGAAGATTCCCACTTTTTTGACGAGACGGGTGATTTTCGTCAGCAGCAGTCCACCCACACTTCGAATCTTAATCATTAACCTGATTTAGAACACGAAAGAAACTGATATTATTATATTGTCCTTTTGTATGCACACAATTGCACCCAGCAACAGCACACGGCATTTTTAACACGTACCATAAAACGTAATCCTACATAGACAATGCAGACTTAATGCGGAGCCGCTAATCGCTTAGTACCAATTACGTCACAGGTCTCATGACACTTACCTGTCTTCCAAAAGGGCAAAACTTGGAGCGTGTGCGCTATGAGGTATAATTGGCTTCTGTGACAAAACCGGACAACCAATAAGTGTAATATTTGAACAGATTGTATATTATATACATATATTTCAGAATATATGCTCGACAGACACGCTATATTTCACCTTTAAACTAATACAATAAAATACATTCTCCCTTTCTTTTCCAACTAATTACAATGGTCCAAATTATGCGGCGGTCTGTCACAATTTTATTTAACACAAGTAATGGTACAACAACAATTTTTAGGGCATGTGTTCTTAAATGTGGGGCAAGTGACATTATGGGCAGGGCAAGTGACTTTTGAAAATCCACCTGCCCTGGGCAAGTGGATTTTCAAAATATTATACAGAATACAGAGTTGTGAACATTTGAATTTGTATATCAGTATACAGTTTTTTGACATTTTTCTTGAATTCTTGCAGATTTGGCCTTGAAACTCTGGACTTTTAATTTTGAGCAAGTAACTTTTCAATAACTCTTTGACTGCTTTGTCCACCTGTTGTGTATGTTAACTAGATGTTCTATGTACTGGAATCTTATAGTCTGGCAGGAATGTAAAAGATCCAGAAAAAATTATTCCATTGAACCCTGATCTCTCCCCTCTCTGTCTCTATATAATAGCTCAGTGGATAAGGCATTGCCTTAGATCTGCAGACCTCTGCCCTGCATGGGTTCACTACCTGGCTTCACATGTCTGATGGGAAACTTATCCTCAATCTCACCTCCCTCTGAGGTTGCTATACCAATATAACCTAATATGATGTTCATGTACAAGAAATACCACTTCATGCTGAAGTTGATTACTAAGGGCAATACCTCGTATAAGGATTTTGATCAACATGAGAGAAAATTGATGAAGTTTCAGCTAGTTCTTTAGTTTTATCACATACTTCTCTGAAAGACTAGGTTTTGGGGTTGTTTGGTCTCAGGACAGCACTTTCGGTTTGTATTCCTCTCTGTTCTCTGTTCTCTGTGATCCCTTTATCTTTTTATCCTCTCTCTGTCTCGGTAGCTCAGTGGATAAGGCCTTGCACCTTAGAGCTTCAAACCCACATGGGTTTCCTCCCTGGCAGAGGCGTCTAAACTTTCATCCTCAATCTCACCTCCCTCTGAGGTTGCTGTACCAGTAGAAACTAATATGATGTTTGAACAGGACATAATATCCCATTTCATTTCTTGCAGAGCCACTGCAATTCAGTTGCTGATTGTGTATTTTCAGCAGGCAAGGTGATCTGAACTGGGGTCTGACAGAGTCTGACATAACTGGCAAGGTTGATGTGTTTGCACTAGCCCTTGTTGTGATGTTCATGTACAAGAAATACCACCTGCTGCTGAAGTTGATCACTAAGGGGAATACCTCGTATAAGGATTTTGATCAAAATAAGAGAGAATTGATGCAATTTCAGCTGATTACTGGCGTACGTACTTAGGTTTTATTACGTATCTTATAGACTAGGTTTTTTGGGCTCGTTACGTATCTAATAGACTAGGTTTTTTGGGGTTGTTTGTTCTTAGGACAGCACTTTTGGTTTGTATTTCTCACCATTCTTCCTCCATTCTCTCTAACTAGTCCTCAATCGATTGTCAGTTCTATCTTCTGCTTTCCATCCTATATCCATATCATTTCCATCCTCTACATCTCACCTCCATCTTGAATTCATTGCCTCCAATCTTGTCACCATCCTCTCTATACTACATTTCCTCTACATCCTTTGTCAAGCCTATTTTCATCTCTCCATACTACATTCTCTGCCATCCTTTCTCCATCACATATCCTTCCTCACTTCTTCAGATATTATTCTTTCTCCATTCTGTCTCTATTCTCCCAATCTTATTTCATCCTCTAAACCCTATCTCTTTAATAACTCCACCTTCTCTCCATTATGTATCCATCCTCTCTCCATCTTATTTCCATCCTCTGTCAATCCTACCTTCATCTTCTTCATCTTATCGCCATCCTCTCTCCATCTCATTTCCATCCTCTGTCAATCCTACCTTCATCCTCTCTTCATCTTATCACCATCATCTCTCCATCTCATTTCCATCCTCTGTCAATCCTATCTTCATCCTCTCTTCATCTTATCACCATCCTCAGTCAATCCTATTTTCATCCTGTCTAATCTTCATCCTCTCTCCATCTCATTTCCATCCTCAGTCATCCTATCTTCATCCTATATTCATCTTAACGCCATCCTCTCCAACTTATTTCCATACTCTGTCAATCTTCATCCTCTCTTGATCTTATCGCCATCCTCTCTCCATCTTATTTCCATCCTCAGTCAATCCTATCTTCATCGTATATTCATCTTATCGCCATCCTCTCTCCATCTTATTTCCATCCTCTGTCAATCCTACCTTCATCTTCTTCATCTTATCGCCATCCTCTCTCCATCTCATTTTCATCCTCTGTCAATCCTACCTTCATCCTCTCTTCATCTTATCACCATCATCTCTCCATCTCATTTCCATCCTCAGTCATCCTATCTTCATCCTATATTCATCTTAACGCCATCCTCTCCAACTTATTTCCATACTCTGTCAATCTTCATCCTCTCTTGATCTTATCGCCATTCTCTCTCCATCTTATTTCCATCCTCTGTCATCCTATCTTCATCCTATATTCATCTTAACGCCATCCTATCCAACTTATTTCCATCCTCTGTCAATCTTCTTCCTCTCTTTATCTTGTTGCCATCCTCTCTCCATCTTATTTCCATCCTCAGTCAGTCCTATTTTCACCCTCTCTTTATCTTGTCCCCATACTCTCTCCATCTTATTTCCATCCTCAGTCAGTCCTATTTTCACCCTCTCTTTATCTTGTCCCCATACTCTCTCCATCTTATTTCCATCCTCAGTCAGTCCTATTTTCACCCTCTCTTTATCTTGTCCCCATACTCTCTCCATCTTATTTCCATCCTCAGTCAGTCCTATTTTCACCCTCTCTTTATCTTATCGCCATACTCTCTCCATCTCATTTCCATCCTCTGTCAATTATATATCATCCTCTCTTGATCTTATCGCCATCCTCTCTCCATCTCATTTCCATCCTCTGTCAATCCTACCTTTGTCCTCTTCATCTTATCGCCATCCTCTCTCCATCTCATTTCCATCCTCTGTCAATCCTACCTTTGTCCTCTTCATCTTATCGCCATCCTCTCTCCATCTCATTTCCATCCACTGTCAATCCTACCTTTGTCCTCGTCATCTTATCGCCATCCTCTCTCCATCTCATTTCCATCCTCTGTCAATCCTACCTTTGTCCTCTTCATCTTATCGCCATCCTCTCTCCATTTCATTTCCATCCTCTGTCATTCCTACCTTTGTCCTCTTCATCTTATCGCCATCCTCTCTTTATCTTATTTCCATAGTCAGTCCTGTTTTCATTCTCTCTTGATATTATCTTCATCCTCTCTCCATCTCCTTTCCATCCTTGGTCAATCCTATCTTTTTCCTCTCTTTGTCTTTTATTCATCCTCTCCATCTCATTTTCATCCTCTGTCAATCCTATCTTCATCCTCTCTTCATCTTATCGCCATCCTCTCTCCATCTCATTTCCATCTTCAGTCAATCCTGTTTTCATCCTCTCTTGATATTATCTTCATCCTCTATCCATCTCCTTTCCATCCTCGGTCAATCCTATCTTTTTCCTCTCTTTGTCTTTTATTCATCCACTCCATCTCATTTCCATCCTCTGTCAATCCTATCTTCATCCTCTCTTCATCTTATCGCCATCCTCTATCCATCTCATTTCCATCCTCTGTCAATCCTGTTTTCATCCTCTCTTGATATTAGCCCGGCTCCCCGAAAGTTCAGAGTGGGGGGCCAGAGTATACTTTGGCCCCAACACCCCCCAAATAATTTGAGGAAAAAATGGTTTGCGTTCAGGAAAGTGCTTTTTTCCCCTTATTTAATGTAATGGTGGTGTTTGTTTTGGTGTAAATGAGCTTGAATAACGTTGTTTGTTTTTTCAAATATTTTGTCAAAAAGTTTGGTCCCCCACACCCACCCCCAATAATTAAAATGTTCTTATGCCTATGCTGTAAAAGCGTTTGTTATTTTTCAGTTGGCTGGTGATCCAGAGTTAGTCCACACTCTGATACCCGACGAGTGTGACATTGACATGAGAGAACTGTTGATAAAAATGACACTTCACGCGTACTCAGACAGACTCAGTGCCAAGGAAGCCCTGAACTTGATCAAAGGTTAGTGCTCTATCTCTATACAGGTTAATAATGGAACTACCTCAGAACAAAATAATTCTCTGTTTGGGGTATAGTAATAGTGGCTGTCCATCTGTCAGATGGCCATGGTCACAGTCAAGGTTCAAAGGTCCAGTTTATTGAGTTTTGTGGCCCAGTATATAGCGCTGTGGCTTTGAAATCCGCAGGACCCATTGTTTAAGCCTCGCCAGCACCACTGTTTGTTTGTCAGATGGAGGCATAAAGCTGACGGTCCCGCGTATGGGAGTCTATGCTCAGATCACGTTATAGAACAACAGGAATCTATGCGTTAGTAAGAGTATATGGCATGTTCCCAGATTACTATTTATCCTGCCCATCTCTCTGGGGTAGGTGTATAAACATAAATTGGGTTCTTCTGTAGTTGACACTATTAGAAAATGTGACTTTTCAAAATGTATTTCATCTCCAGTGAGTTTTCTTGCATTCATTTACAATAGATGCAGTCCACAATGTAACAATAGCTGTGCTTTATCGAAAGCAGCATCACCAATGTTTATTTGTGTCTCCTATGTTTTATTATCCTTGTTAACTTGAGTGTGTTGACCACAATATTACCATTTTGCAGGGCGAGAAAGAAGAATATTGCAAAACCAACAAAAACAGCTGCAGGCCCAGCAAAAGAATGAGCGTATGAGACAACAATTTCAACATCGTTCATCTTGTGAACCTGCCCAGGTCCCAAACCTGCCCATAAACCAGATCATCGGCCATGAAACCCTTGAGACTGGGACCATAAAGAACACTACCAAAGACAAACTACGTCAAAAACTGAAGCCTTACAGTAACTTGAGCAAATCTGGTAAAACAGAATCTAGAAACAGCTTCGGTAAGGGACTTACCAGCAAAGCAATGTCGCCGATGTCGCCCTACGTTGAGATTAAGGAATTGTCGAGTAGCTGTGAACCCAGTAAGAAAATGATGTCGGAGACCCCAGTGATGGAGATGACGCAGCTGTCTCCCCACCACCAGCTGACAGAACGTCTTTATGGCTCTCGGAGAGGACAGGTACTGTAATATATATATATATAAGTGAATGCATACGTGTGATTTCTGTGTCTCTCATCATAGCTAGGCCCCCTGCCGTAGTTCGTCCAAAGGTTATCTGTCCTTGGTTGTTCGCAAATATTTCTCCCTATATATAATTCTGTTTTGTGAACGTGAGTCTCTTGGATCCCAAATTTCGAAAGTTGCTGTTGTGAGTTCAAATTATCTCCCTTTAATATATACCATTTACAGAATTCACAGTATCCTAGTGATCCGGCACCTTTCTAAAAGTATAGTGTGTGTGTGTTTGAATCCTTAAATGTGATCCCACTCATATAAGCTATAATTGTATGCATGTATGCATGTATATGTTAATTGTGCCTCCAGACGAGTGTGTTATGATGTAGAGAGGGTGTGTTGCAGCTGTCTTTTTTACGTCCGAAGTTTTACAATTTCTTCACTTCAAAAGGAAGAAAGAAATATATAGTCCAATTCTATATTCTATAACTTTATTTCTACATGCTACCTATAACTTCATTTCTACATGCTACCAACTATAATGGTGAATTAATATTTACAACAGTTTACTAATACTGATAGTCTCTCTCTCACATAACTACTGATCTCTTGTAAAGCCAGGAAAAAGCCACGGAAAAAGCCACGAACAAAGAAAACCCTCCCTTTTTATAAGGTCCCTTCCAAATAAGGGGTTAGCATGGTCGTAAATATTAGCATGCTAACTCATCAATCTTATAGCATCTACAAATAAGGAATGCTAACACATAAATCATGTAGCATTAGCATTAGCCTGGTTCACAGAGCATCTCCCAAATAAGGGATGCTAACCCATAAATTATGATCATTAGCATTAGCCGGAGTTAGCCCTGTAGAGAGATACACATCTAGATTTATTGTGCTAACCGAAGACAGACATAATGTCCTCAGTAACCAGGCTTGAATACTGGTACCTGGTCAAAATTACAACAGAAGGTTGTCTGTCCTTGGTTGTTCGCAAATATTTCTCCCTATATATATATATATATATATATACACATGTATACATCGAGAACAATCACTATGCCAAGAAACATTTACATTCAGTTTTAAGCTGTAAACCGATGGTTGTCAGTTTTCAAAATCTTTTCTCTACTAGTGTCATACTGAATAAATCACCTTGTTAAAATATTTTCTGAAAAATACCCTTGAATATTGAAAGTTTGTGGACCTAAGCGGTCAAGTGACTGCTGCTTATCAACATGATAATAAAATATTAAAAACTGTTAGTTAACTTTTACAGTGATTATTTATCTTCTATTTTAAAACAATCTTTGTCTCGCATTTTCGAAAAAAAAAAGAGACATTGGTGTTGCTTTTCAGGCGACGGCGTCAACATTCAAGTTTCGCGTTTAGGTCATTTTCTCACAAACTTTATGCACTAGACTTTTCAAACTTTGCTTATAGTTGTATCATGGGTGGTACTTCGCAACGTGACAAAGCAAATGTGGAAGTGACCTTGACCCTCCAAGCAATGGGCAGATAACTTACTAATTTTTAGGTTAAACTTTTGCGTTTAGGTCACGTTTTCACAAACTGTATGCACTAGACCTTTCAAACTTTGCTTATAGTTGTATCTTAGGTGGTACATGGCAACGTGACAAAGCAAATGTGGAAGTGACCTTGACCCTCCAAGCAAAGGGCAGATAACAATAAGTTTTAGGTTCACATTTTGCGTTTAGGTCACTTTTTCACAAACTGTATGCACTAGACCTTTAAAACTTTGTTTATAGTTGTATCTTGAGTGGTACATCGCAATGTGACAAAGCAAATGTGGAAGTGACCTTGACCCTCCAAGCAAGGGCAGATAACCTTATAATTTTTACCTTCAATTTTGGCGTTTAGGTCACCTTTTCACAAACTGTATGCACTAAGACCTTTCAAACTTTGCTTATAGTTGTATCTTGAGAGGTACATTGCAACGTGACAAAGCAAATGTGGATGTGACCTTCACCATCCAAGCAAAGGGCAGATAACTTTAATTGTTACATTTACATCACTTTCTCACAAACTAGAATTATGCACTAGATGTTTTAATCCTAATTTATAGCTTAATCTTTGGAAGAAAACATATTCTATTTTGACATAGTTGTGTCTTCGGTAGTGCTTTTTTTTTTGGATGCCTGGATTTCATCTATGACCTTGACCTACTTTTTGGAGCTGATGATTTTTAGCTCTACTGGCCAAAGGCCTTCATTTTTCATCTGATCTTTACCAAACTTTACCAGATTTTTAATATTAATGAAAGCTCGCACAAGTTCGAAAACCAGCCAGATCGGACCAATAACAGCGGAGTTATGGCCCTTGATTTAGTTAAAAATGCTATAATTTGCCTCGTTAATACGATAGGGCTTTCATTTTTCATCTGATCTTTACCAAACTTTACCAGATGTTTTGCCTTTTTTTTTAGCTCTACTGATCAGAGATCAGCAGAGCTTATGCCATGGTGCGGCGTCCGTCGTCCGTCTGTCTGTCCGTCTGTCTGTCCGTCTGTCTGTAAACTTTTTTTTGTAGCGACTTCTCCTCTGAAACTACTGGATGGATATTCATGAAACTTTACAGAAATGTTGCCCATAAAGTCTAGTTGATCCTAGCAAAAATTCATGTTGATGTGAAATCCAAGATGGCCGCCAGATCTAAAATAGGATTTTAAAAAACAAGTTTGTAGCGACTTCTTCATGAAAACTATAAGTGATATTGATATGGGACTTTTTCTAAAATGATCAGCATGACATGATGTTGGTCCTTGTCGAAAATCGTTTTGATTCGATGTTAAACATGGCTGCCAGCGGCCATCTTTGTTTACATAGAGTTATATAATGAAAACTTGTAGCAACTACTCCTCTGAAACTCCTTGACGGATTTCATGAAACTTCACAGGAATGTTGCTCTTGATGTCTAATTGATTCTAGCAAAATTTCAGGTCGGCCGGAAATTCAAGATGGCCCCACGGCTAAAAATAAATTTTCAAAATACAAGTCTGTAGCGACTACTTTTTGAAAACTATAAGTGATATAGATATGGGACTTTTTCTAAAATGATCAGCATGACATGATGTTGGTCCTTGTCAAAAATCGTTTTGATTCAACGTTAAACATGGCTGCCAGAGGCCATCTTTGTTTACATACAGTTATATAGTAAAAACTTGTAGCGACTACTCCTTTGAAACTACTTGACAGATTTTCATGAAACTTTACAGGAATATTGCTCTTAATGTCTTATTGATCCTAGCAAAATTTCAGATCGGCCAGAAATTCAAGATGGCCGCCACAGCTAAAAATAGATTTTTAAAAAACAAGTTTGTAGCGACTACGTCTTGAAAACTATAAGTGATATTGATATGGGACTTTTTGTAAAATGATCAGCATGACATGATGGTTATAAGAGTCAAACATTATTTTGATTCGACGTTAAACATGGCTGCCAGTGGCCATCTTTGTTTACATAGAGTTATATAATGAAAACTTGTAGCGACTACTCCTCTGAAACTACTTGACGGATTTTCATGAAACTTCACAGGAATGTTGCTCTTGATGTCTAATTGATCCTAGCAAAATTTCAGGTCGCCCAGAAATTCAAGATGGCTGCCATGGCTAAAAATAGATTTTCAAAATACAAGTTTGTAGCGACTACTACTTGAAAACTATAAGTGATATTGATATTGGACTTTTTGTAAAATGATCAGCATGACATGATGTTGGTCCTTGTCAAAAATTGTTTTGATTCAACGTTAAACATGGCTGCCAGCAGCCATCTTTGTTTACATAGAGTTATATAGTAAAAACTTGTAGCGACTAATCCTTTGAAACTACTTGGCAGATTTTCATGAAACTTTACAGGAATGTTGCTCTTAATGTTTAATTGATCCTAGCACAATTTCAGATCGGCCAGAAATTCAAAATGGCCGCCACAGCTAAAATTAGATTTTTTAAAAAAGAAGTTTGTAGCGACTACATCTTGAAAACTATAAGTGATATTGATATGGGACTTTTTGTAAAATGATCAGCATGACATGATGGTTATCAGAGTCAAACATTATTTTGATTCGACGTTAAACATGGCTGTCAGCGGCCATCTTTGTTTACATAGAGTTATATAATGAAAACTTGTAGCGTCTATTCCTGTGAAACTACTTGACGGATTTTCATAAAACTTCACAGGAATGTTGCTCTTGATGTCTTATTGATCCTAGCAAAATTTCAGGTCGGCCGGAAATTCAAGATGGCCGCCACGGCTAAAAATAATTTTTCAAAAAACAAGTTTGTAGCGACTACTTCCTGAAATCAAAATCAATCAGTAGAGCTTCAAGGTCATTGACCTCTTGTTTAGATTTGTTAATATGAGGTCAGCGCTACATCCAAGATGTCTGCCATTACCATATATAATCAAAATCTTAAAAAATATTCTTCTCCAGAACCGCTGGACAGATTTCAGCAGTTTTTCTTTTAAAATGATCGCCAACGTCTACACTAATAAGTTTGTTCAAATAAAGTCCTCGGGGTCAAAAATGGTCGTGCCCCGGGGGTCCAAAGTTTGTATATTGAGGTTTTGCATGTTTTTCATATAGACATATAGGAAAAAACTTTAAAAAATCTTCTTCTCTGAAACCACAAGGCACAGAGCTCTCATGTATTACATGTAGCTTATGGTCCTCTACTAAGTTTGTTCAAGTGGTGACCCTGGGGTCAAATTTTTCCCCGCCCCGGGGGTTACAGTTTTACATAGACTTATATAGGATTTTTTTTTTAAATCTTCTTCTCGGAAACTACAACAGCCAGAGGTTTGATATTTTGCATTTACTATAAGCTTATGGTCCTTTACCAAGTTTGTTCAAATGGTGACCCTCGGGTCACATTTGGCCCCGCCCCAAGGGTCACATGTTTTACATAGACATGTATAGGGAAAAACTTAAAAAATCTTCTTCTCTGAAACTGCAAGAGCCAGAGGTTTAATATTTTGCATTTGCTATAAGCTTGTGGTCCTCTACCAAGTTTGTTCAAATGGTGACCCAGGTGTCACATTTGGCCCCACCCCGGGGGTCACAGTTTTACATAGGCTAAGGGAAAAACGGAAAAAAATCTTCTTCTCTGGAACCACATGGCACAGAGCTCTCATGTATTACATGTAGCATCAGCTTATGGTCCTCTTCTAAGTTTGTTCAAATGGTGACCATGGGGTCAAGTTTGTCCCCGCCCCGAGGGTCACAGTTTTACATAGACTTATATAGGATGTTTTTTTTTAAATCTTCTTCTCGGAAACTACAACAGCCAGAGGTTTGATATTTTGCATTTACTATAACTTATGGTCCTTTACCAAGTTTGTTCAAATGGTGACCCTCGGGTCACATTTGGCCCCGCCCCAAGGGTCACATGTTTTACATAGACATGTATAGGGAAAAACTTTAAAAAAATTCTTCTCTGATACTGCAAGAGCCAGAGGTTTAATATTTTGGTGTTGCTTTAAGCTTATGGTTTACCAATTTTTTTCAAATGGTGATCCTGGGGTCACATCTGGCCTCGCCCCGGGGGTCACAGTTTTGTCAATGAAAGCTCGGTCTAGTGCGAAAACCAGTCAGATCGGACCAGTAACAGCGGCGTTATGAGCCTTGATTTTTTTAAAAATGCTTATATTTGCCTCGTCATACGATAGGGCCTTCATTTTGCCAAACTTTACCAGATTTTCTGACTTTTTTAATTCTTTTAAATTGTTTTTGAATATTTCTTACTTTTTTTTAGCTCTACTGGCCAAGGGCCAGCAGAGCTTATGGGATGGTGTGTTGTCCGTCTTCCGTCGTCCGTCGTCCGTCGTCCGTCCGTCGTCCGTCGTCCGTCCGTTAACTTTTCTTCAAACGACTTCTCCTCAGAAACCGCTTGGCTAATTTCGACCAAACTTCACATGGATGATCCTTAGATGAATGCTTTTTAGATTTGTTAAAATTAGGTCAGCGCTGCATCCAAGATGGCTGCCATTACCATATATGGTCGAAACCTTAAAAAATCTTCTTCTCCAGAACCGCTGGACAGATTCCGAAAGTTTTTTTTTTAAAATGATCGCCAACGCCTAGACTATCAAGTTTGTTCAAATAAAGTCCCCGGGGTCAAAAATGGCCGTGCCCCGGGGGTCCAAAGTTTGTATATTGAGGTTTTGCATGTTTTTCATATAGACATATAGGAAAAAACTTTAAAAAATCTTCTTCTCTGAAACCACAAGGCACAGAGCTCTCATGTATTACATGTAGCATCAGCTTATGGTCCTCTACTAAGTTTGTTCAAATTGTGACCCTGGGGTCAAATTTGTCCCCGCCCCGGGGGTCACAGTTTTACATAGACTTATATAGGATTTTTTTTGAAAAATCTTCTTCTCGGAAACTACAACAGCCAGAGGTTTGATATTTTGCATTTACTATAAGCTTATGGTCCTTTACCAAGTTTGTTCAAATGGTGACCCTCGGGTCACTTTTGGCCCGGCCCCAAGGGTCACATGTTTTACATAGACATGTATAGGGAAAAACTTAAAAAATCTTCTTCTCTGAAACTGCAAGAGCCAGAGGTTTAATATTTTGCATTTGCTATAAGCTTGTGGTCCTCTACCAAGTTTGTTCAAATGGTGACCCAGGGGTCACATTTGACCCCACCCCGGGGGTCACAGTTTTACATAGGCTTGTATAGGGAAAAACTGAAAAAAATCTTCTTCTCTGGAACCACATGCCACAGAGCTCTCATGTATTACATGTAGCATCAGCTTATGGTCCTCTACTAAGTTTGTTCAAATGGTGACCCTGGGGTCAAATTTGTCCCCGCCCCAAGGGTCACAGTTTTACATAGACTTATATAGGATTTTTTTTTAAAAATCTTCTTCTCGCAAACTTCAAGAGTCAAAGGTTTGATATGTTACATTTATTATAAGCTTATGGTTCTTTACCAAGTTTGTTCAAATGGTGACCCTGGGGTCACATTTGGCCCCGCCCCAAGGGGTCACATGTTTTACATAGACATGTATAGGAAAAACTTAAAAAATCTTCTTCTCTAAAACTGCAAGAGCCAGAGGTTTAATATTTTGCTGTTGCTATAAGCTTATGGTCCTTTACCAATTTTGTTCAAATGGGGACCCTGGGGTCCCATCTGGCCCCGCCCCGGGGTCACAGTTTTACATAAATGCTTGTATAGGGAAAAACTGAAAAAAATCTTCTTCTCTGGAACTGCAAGAGCCAGAGGTTTGAATTTTATTTTTATTTTTTTTGAATTTTTTTGAATTTTTTCTTCAATAATTTCTTCTTTTTTTTGATTTTTTTTGATTTTTTTTTTTTTTTAAATAGTTTTTAATTTTTCTTTTTTTTTTTATATATATTTTTTTTAAATACTTTTTGATTTTTTTAAGCTCTATGTTCCACCAGTCGGACCAGTAACAGAGGAGTTCTTGATTTAGTTAAACATGCTATATTTTGCCTAGTTAATACGTTAGGGCCTTCATTTTTCATCTGATCTTTACCAAACTTTACCAGATTCTTTAGTTATGGCCCTTGATTTAGTTAAAAAGCTGTTTTTTGCCCGAAACTTTCAAAAAAACGTAAATGGCAGTCACTCACTTCATTGATGTTATAAGAGCCATGTTAGCCAGTAGAGCGTCCACAGGCCCTCTTGGGCCTCTTGTTTTGATTTTGTTTTGATTTTTTTATATATATATTTTTTTATTTTTTTATTTTTATTTTTAGCTCAACTGATCAGAGATCAGCAGAGCTTATGCCTTGGTGCGACGTCCGTTGTCCATCTGTCCGTAAACTTTTATTTGTAGCGACAACTCATGGATTGATATTCTTGAAACTTTACAGAAATGTTGCCCATAAAGTCTAGTTGATCCTAGCAAAAATTCATATTAATGTGAAATCCAAGATGGCCGCCAAAGCTAAAAATAGAGTTTTAAAATACAAGTTTGTAGCGACTACTTCTTGAAAACTATAAGTGATATTGATATGGGACTTTTTCTAAAATGATCAGCATGACATGATGTTGATCCTTGTCAAAAATCGTTTTGATTCAACATTAAACATGGCTGCCAGCGGCCATCTTTGTTTACATAGAGTTATATAGTAAAAACTTGTAGCGACTACTCCTCTGAAACTACTTGGCGGATTGTCATGAAACTTTACAGGAATGTTGCTCTTGATGTCTAATTGATCCTAGCAAAATTTCAGGTCGGCCAGAAATTCAAGATGGCCGTCACAGCTAAAAATAGATTTTTAAAAAATAAGTTTGTAGCGACTACTTCTTGAAAACTATAAGTGATATTGATATGGGACTTTTTCTAAAATGATCAGCATGACATGATGTTGGTCCTTATCAGAAATCGTTTTGATTCGACGTTAAACGTGGCTGCCAGCGGCCATCTTTGTTTACATAGAGTTATATAGTAAAAACTTGTAGCGACTACTCCTCTGAAACTACTTGGCGGATTTTCATGAAACTTTACAGGAATGTTGCTCTTAATGTCTAATTGATCCTAGCAAAATTTCAGATCGGCCAGAAATTCAAGATGGCTGCCACAGTTAAAAATAGATTTTTAAAAAATAAGTTTGTAGCGACTACTTCTTGAAAACTATAAGTGATATTGATATGGGACTTTTTCTAAAATGATCAGCATGACATGATGGTTATCCGAGTCGAACATTATTTTGATTCGACATTAAACATGGCTGCCAGTGGCCATCTTTGTTTACATAGAGTTATATAATGAAAACTTGTAGCGACTACTCCTCTGAAACAACTTGACGGATTTTCATGAAACTTCACAGAAATGTTGCTCTTGATGTCTAATTGATCCTAGCAAAATTTCAGGTCGGCCGGAAATTCAAGATGGCCACTATGGCTAAAAATAGATTTTCAAAATGCAAGTTTGTAGCGACTACTTCTTGAAAACTATAAGTGATATTGATATGGGACTTTTTCTAAAATGATCAGCATTACATGATGTTGGTCCTTGTCAAAAAACATTTTAATTCGATGTTAAACATGGCTGTCAGCGGCCATCTTTGTTTACATAGAATTATATAATGAAAACTTGTAGCGACTACTCCTCTGAAACTACTTGACGGATTTTCATGAACTTCACAGGAATGTTGCTCTTGATGTCTAATTGATCCTAGCAAAATTTCAGGTCGGCCGGAAATTCAAGATGGCTGCCACGGCTTAAAATAATTTTTCAAAAAACAAGTTTGTAGCGACTACTTCCTGAAATCAAAATCAATCAGTAGAGCTTCAAGGTCATTGACCTCTTGTTAGTTATTAAAATGTTTACAAACTTTCATTTAAGCATCATTGACCTTTTTATTTTTAAGTCCAGCCCCCGTTAGGCGAGACATGTGAATCCACAGATTTCTTGTATACTTATTACCTTACTACACCCATTTGATAATAAAAAGATACATAAAAATAATCGTAACTTCGTGGATGGTCTCCCTTAGATATAAACACCACAATGTGTAAGGCCCTTGAAATCATTTATGTGTTTGACAGTATTTAATGAAATATTTTCTGAATTGTTTTTTATTTTATATTTAATAGTTGAAATTGAAGTAAATGTAACAGAAAAAATCAGATCATATCAGCCTTATCATATATACATTTTTTTTGATTACATAACTTCATGGACAAATAAATGTGTGTAATCAACTATAATCTACATAAATATTTATTCTGTGCTATTCTAATTTCCAAGAAATGCAATATAGTGGTTAGTTTTAAGTTGAAAGTGTCACAGAGAATGATAAATATCAATAAAAACATAAACCAAAACCTTCATTAGCTCGACTGATCGCTTAATTATGCCGTGGTGCTGCATCCGTCGTCCGTCTGTCTGTAAACTTTTTTTTATGGCGACTACTCCTCTGAAACTACTTGGCGGATTGTCATGAAACTTTACAGGAATGTTGCTCTTGATGTCTTATTGATCCTAGCAAAATTTCAGATCAGCCAGAAATTCAAGATGGCCGTCACAGCTAAAAATAGATTTTTAAAAAATAAGTTTGTAGTGACTACTTCTTGAAAACTATAAGTGATATTGATATGGGACTTTTTCTAAAATGATCAGCATGACATGATGTTGATCCTTGTGGAAAATTATTTTGATTCGACGTTAAACATGGCTGCCAGTGGCCATCTTTGGTTACATAGAGTTATATAGTAAAAACTTGTAGCGACTACTCCTCTGAAACCACTTGACGGATGTTCATGAAACTTCACAGGAATGTTGCTCTTGATGTCTAGTTGATCCTAGAAAAATTTCAGGTCGGCCGGAAATTCAAGATGGCCGCCACAGCTAAAAATAGTTTTAAAATAAATAAGTTTGTAACGACTACTTCTTCAAAACTATAAGAGATATTGATATGGGACTTTTTCTAAAATGATCAGTATGACATGATGTTGGTCCTTGTCGAAAATCGTTTTGATTTGACGTTAAACATGGCTGCCAGCGGCCATCTTTGTTTACATTGAGTTATATAATGAAAACTTGTAGCGACTACTCCTCTGAAACTACTTGACGGATTTTCATGAAACTTCACAGGAATGTTGCTCTTAATGTCTAATTGATCCTAGCAAAATTTCAGGTTGGCCGGAAATTCAAGATGGCCACCACGGTTAAAAATAGATTTTCAAAAAACAAGTCTGTAGCGACTACTTCCTGAAATCAAAATCAATCAGTAGAGCTTCAAGGTCTACTGACCTCTTGTTTATTTTTTTTGTTAATTTTTTTTTTTTTTAAATTCTGTATAATTTTTATTTTTTTATTTTTTTTTAGCTCTTTGTTGGACCAGTGGGACCAGTAACAAGGTTATGGCTCTTGATTTAGTTAAAAATGCTATATTTTGCCTCGTTAATACGGTAGGGCCTTCATTTTTCATCTGATCTTTACCAAACTTTACTAGATTCTTTAGTTATGGCCCTTGATTTAGTTAAAAAGCTGTTTTTTGCCCAAAACTTAAAAAAACCATGTAAATGGCAGTCTCTCGCTTCATTGATGTTATAAGAAAATGTAAAAAATAAAAATAAAACAAGAGGCCCAAGAGGGCCTGTAGACGCTCTACTGGCTACAGGCCCTCTTGGGCCTCTTGTTTTATTTTTTACATTTTCTTATTTCATTAATTTTTTTAAAAATTTTTTTGGTGTTAACGCCGTGTTAGCTGGAAGCATTGCTGTGCCTATTGCATTTCTTTCCGTTTCATTGATTTTTGATGAAGTTACGGCCCCTTGACATTTTTATTTTTATTTCTTGTCGGCGCTACTCCTCCTAAACGCCTTGTTGGATTTCGACGAAACTTGGCAGGAAGCATCGGTAAGATGTCTAGTTGTGCATATCGCGCTTTTGTTCCAGTTTGCTGATTTATGACGGAGTTATGGCACTTTGACATTTTTACTTTAAATTTCTTGTTGGCACTCCCTCTTGGGCCTCTTGTTTTTAATAAAATGGCATTTTGTTTTAAACAAATGCACTTAAATATCATCTCAG
>JAWPHD010017909.1:0-42399 GCA_037043455.1 Cyrtodaria siliqua
GATAGAAGCTAACCAAGGAACATGTATATGATATTTCACAAGAATGGAATAAGTGGTTTAGGAGATGTTCTTAAATTTGACCTAGTTTTAGCCATGGCAGCCATTTTGGATGACTGGCGGCCGTGAAAAACATAAATCTGAGTGGGACTATCCCAAATATCATTGTGCTTAAGTTTCATCAAAATCCTTCATGCGGTTTCAGAGAAGATGTAATTTTTAACCTTTTCCTATATATCTCTATGTAAAGTTGGGGGTCGCCGTGGCGGCCATTTTGGTTATTTGATGATAACGAAAAACACAAACTTAATAGAGGCCAACCCAAGGAACGCGTATATGGTATTTCAGTAGAATGAAATCAGTGGTTTCGGAGATGTCGTTTGAAATTTACTTAAATTTTACCTAGTTTTAGCCATGGCGGCCATTTTGGATGACTGGCGGCCCACGAAAAACAAATATCTGAGAGGGACTATCCCAAATATCATTGTGCTTAAGTTTCATCAAAATCTTTCAGGCTGTTTCAGAGAAGATGTACTTTTTAACCTTTTCCTATATTACTATATGTAAACTTTGGATCGCCGTGGCGGCCATTTTGATTATTTGACGATAACGAAAAACACAAACTTGATAGAGGCTAACCCAAGGAACATGTTTATGATATTTCACAAGAATGGAATAAGTGGTTTCGGAGGAGGTCGTTTTTGACTTACTTAAATTTGACCTAGTTTTAGCTATGGCGGCCATCTTGGATGACTGGCGGCCGCAATAAACACAAATCTGAGTGGGACTATCCCAAATATCATTGTGCTTAAGTTTCATCAAAATATTTCAGACGTTTCCAGAGAAGATGTCATTTTTAACCTTTTCCTATATAACTCTATGGAAACTTTGAGTCGCCGTGGCGGCCATTTTGATTATTCGACAATAAAGAAAATCACATACTTGATAGAGGCCATTCCAAGGAACATGTATATGATATTTCAGTAGAATGGAATAAGTGATTTCGTTGGAGATGTCGTTTGAAATTTCCTTTAATTTGACCTAGATTTAGCCATGACGGCCATCTTGGATGACTGGCGGCCGCGAAAAATACAAATCTGAGATGGGCCCTCCCAAGTAACATTGTGACGAAGTTTCATCACAATCCTTCTAGTGGTTTCAGAGGAGATGTCAATTTTATAAAACTGCTAACAGACGGACGGACAGACGAAAAGTGATCGCATAAGCCCTCCTGGCCTTTGGCCAGTAGAGCTAAAAATCGCTGACAAAGTTAGTGTATTAAAACCTTTAATGGGCCATAACTGGAACACGACAATGAAATGTTCAACTAGGCTTTGTACTAATCATCCCTGCCAATATTCGTTGAAATCTGACAATTGGATCAGGCGAGTTAATACTTATAGGGACAAAGTTTGTGCATTAAAATCTTAAAAGGGCCAAAAATCATTCAACCAGAACACGGCAATGACAGGTGCAACAGGTCTGGTACTGATCATCCCCTCCAAGATTCTTTGAAATCCGGCAAGGAGTTCATAAGAGACTTATAACAATTTCAGACTGCACAACGTTCTTGGTTAAAAATTAATATCCCAAATAAACTACAACAAAACTCTAAACAAACGCTCTTACATTAATCGTCATTAACAGAATTAAGATACACATCAATGTGCATATGACCTGACCGTGTGTAAGCATTTGAATGACATCACTGCGCAAAACTCTTTATGTGGTGCCGCTCGGGCAATGCATAGTATGTACATTTAAACCAATGTATTTTTTAGAATGTTGTTTTGGAATAAAACATTTTTGCGTGACATGGATATGGAATGATCATTCTTCACTTTAGGTATGTTGTGGATGGTATGGGGGGTCTGATGCGTTAGCTTTATATGAGTATAGCCTTCTACGTATTCTTGGCATTTTCACTGTTCGATATCCACAGCAAAATGTCCCACGGCGACTCAAAGTTTACATAGAGTTATATAGGAAATTACAAACAAACGCAAAAAAAACAGAACATGAATCTGATACTAAGGAACCAGTGATCAACCAGTTCTTTCCTCGTTTTCTCATCATCGAATTGGAAGACGGGGAAAGGCCTGTTACAGATATGTCACCTTTTGTCATCATAAAAAACTATTCAATCCATCGCTGGACATGTCAAACAAATCAAAAAATTAAACAAGAGGGCCAAGATGGTCCTACAGCGATCACCTGAGTACTGGCACATTATCGAACTTCTTCGAAATCTTAAGGTCATATACAATCTGTGCAAGTTTGGTTAAGATTGTTCAAGAAATGTGGGCTCTGTTGTGTATAACAACATTGATATCGACAGATTAAGACACAACATTGATATAGACAGTTTAAGACACTGACAAAGTTTGGTAAAGATCAAATACAAAATGAAGGTGCTAGAGAGTAACACCTTGGGCAGAGCAAAATGTGACCCCAGGGCTTCATGTAATATATGAGAGCTGTGGGTTTTTTAAGTTTTTCCCTATACAAGTCTATGTAAACAAGACCCCTGGGACGGGGCCAAATGTGAACCCAGGGTCACCATTTGAACAAACTTGGTAGAGGACCATAATTTTATAGTAAATGCAAAATATTAAACCTCTGGCTCTTGCAGTTTCAGAGAAGATTGTTTTTTTCCCTATATATATGTCTATATAAAACTGTGACCCCCGGGGCGCGGCCAAGTTTAACACCAGGGTCACCATTTGAACAAACTTGGTAGAGGACCATAAGCTTATAGCAAATACAAAGTATTAAACCTCTGGCTCTTGCAGTTCCAGAGAAGAAGATTTTTTTCAGTTTTTCCCTATACAAGCCTATGTAAAATTGTGACAACCGGGGCGGGGCCAAATGTGACCCCTGGGTCACCATTTGAACAAACTTGATAGAGGACCATAAGCTTATAGCAAATACAAAATATTAAACCTATGGCTCCTGCAGTTTCAGAGAAGAAGATTTTTTAAGTTTTTCCCTATACATGTCTATCTAAAACATGTGACCCCTTGGGGCGGGGGCCAAATATGACCCGAGGGTCACCATTTGAACAATCTCGGTAAAGGACCATAAGCTTATAGTAAATGCAAAATATCAAACCTCTGGCTCTTGTAGTTTCCAGAGAAGATTTTTTTTCCTATACAAGTCTATGTAAAACTGTGACCCCCGGGGCAGGGACAAATTTGACCCCAGAGGTCACCATTTGAAACAAACTTAGTAGAAGGACCGTAAGCTGATGCTACATGTAATACATGAGAGCTCTGTGGCATGTGGTTCCAGAGAAGAAGATTTTTTTCAGTTTTTTCCCTATACAAGCCTATGTAAAAACTGTGACTCTCGGGGTGGGGCCAAATGTGACCCATGGGTCACCATTTGAACAAACTTGGTAAAGGACCATAAGCTTATAGTAAATGCAAAATATCAAACCTCTGGCTGTTGTAGTTTCCGAGAAGATTTAAAAAAAACTAGATTTTGATCAGAACCTGATCAAACATGGGCTTTCCATGTCAGGCTTAACATGTAAAATCATACTCAATGACGTCATGACGTCACAATGGTTAGTGATGATAAAGACATTGATCTTGATTGATTTACTGTAAAACTGACGGAGAAAGGTTAGAAAGGGAACGCCCTCTCTCAGCAACACCATCTCACACCGACAAAGTAACCCGAAATCCCCCCCCCCCCACCTCCATCCGCAGCACTGACCTAAAAGAAAAAAAAAAAAAAAAAAAAAGAAAAGAAAATAAATTTACGAGAAATCGTTAATAAATAGGAAAAAAACATGCAAGTTTTACTGCGCATCTTTTGTCCAGCTAAAAAGCTGCGCGGTGGACTTAAAAAAAAAAAAAAAAAAAAAAATCTTCCGTAGACACTGTGTTTGTTGGTGACGTCAGGTAAACAACTGTGTCACATAACACAACACGTGATCAGCCTAAACATTCTTACCATCCACAGTATGATGTTGCACAACAAGCGATAAAGCCGAAAAAGTTAACCATCCGCAGTATGATCTTAAGCAACAAGTGATAACGAGAAACACTTATAACAAGAATTTCCATTTTTCAACAGTTATATAGGAAAAAACGTAAAATCATACTGGATGACGTCATGACGTCACAATGATCGGTGACGTTAAAGACAATGACCGTGATTGATTTACAGGCCAAACTGGACGAAAAATACAATTTGCACCAAAATGACCTTTTATGACTTAAGACGTCAAAGGCTGACGTCACATTTAATGACGTATTGACGTCATTTTATATTCTTGCACAACTAGACCCTAAACTGTACCAGCTGCGAAAGTTTCATTCAAATCCGGTCATAAATGTTTGAGATCTAGCGCTAACAAGATTTGTATCATGACGTCACTGGCGGCCATCTTGGATGACGTCATGACCCCAAAAGCTGCGGGACACTATTCCAGCCTGAGTTCTATCATTGTGTAAAATTTAGAGGCCGTGCAAGCAGTCGTACTATGAAAAGTGCTGGGGAGAAGAAGAAGAAGAAGAAGAAGAAGAAAAGAATAAGAATAAACAGAACGAAAACAAAAGGTCTTTCCACTGAAAGGTGGAAAGCCCTAATAATCCTATATAAGTCTATGTAAAACTGTGACCCCCAGGGCGGGGACAAATTTGACCCAAGGGTCACCATTTGAACAAACTTAGTAGAGGACCATAAGCTGATGCTACATGTAATATATGAGAGCTCTGTGCCTTGCGGTTTCAGAGAAGAAGATTTTTTAAAGTTTTTTTCCTATATGTCTACATGTATATATATGAAAAACATGCAAAACCTCAATATACAAACTTTGGGCCCCCGGGGCACGGCCATTTTTGACCATGGGGACTTTATTTGAACAAACTTGATAGTCTAGGCGTTGGCGATCATTTTAAAAGAAAAACTGTTCTGTCCAGCGGTTCTGGAGAAGATTTTTTAAGGTTTCGACCATATATGGTAATGGCAGCCATCTTGGATGTAGCGCTGACCTAATTTTAACAAATCTAAAAGGCATTCATCTAAGGATCATCCATGTGAAGTTCAGTCAAAATAAGCCAAGCGGTTTCTGAGGAGAAGTCGTTTGAAGAAAAGTTAACGGACGGACGACGGACAACACACCATCCTATAAGCTCTGCTGGCCCTTGGCCAGTAGAGCTAAAAATATACGTTATAACTAGCTGAGAACGGTTTAGTTTTTTTGCTTGTCAAACGGTTTTGAAAAAGTTATGCCCCTCTTCGGCAAAATCCTGAATCCGCACCTGAAAATGAATGCATGTTTACTCTGACGTCTCTGTAACCTCTGTAAACATTCTGCGTACAAATGGCTTTGTATTTCTAGCAGACGCATCTCCAAGTATCATCGCCGCCCATGGATTAAGTAGAGTATTAGTATTATATAGTATTAAAGTTTTTTTTAAACTCGTGATTGAAATAATTACAAGTTCCATGTATACTCAGTATATTGAAATTAGCATTGATAATTGTAGCAATATGTTGTAAATTCGTCATACTAATTCTAGTTGACATAATATATCTAGTGGAATCATGCGTTATGCACATAAAATGTTTCTTTGATACATGGTTTAGTTTCTTGAGTTGTTTTGTTTATGTGTATAACTGTTTCTCAAATATAAACAATCAAGACTAATATGCGCTTGACAAAAGTTACGAGACACAAAGTAACGTAATTAGAACGTCATAATAATAACGTCATGATTTGAACGTCACGCTAAGTTAAATCCTTTTCTTTGTCATAATTTCATTGTAAACTTAATGACTTAAACTATGAAGGATCAGAGCTATAGGTTGTTACCATTATGCATATATCAGTGTTTTCCTCCACTGGTGGGAGAGTGGGAGTGGGTTGTCAGTGGGGATACCCCTAGGATATAACATCACTGATGAACCTGGTACCAAATTGGTAGACTCTAATGCCTATATAGATGGAATTAAGATGTACAAGATGCTTGCTCCTAGTGTAGTACCGGTAATTACAAAAGGGCAGGCAGATAACAACAAACAAAAAAACGAAACTTTTTTCTACTTTTACTTTTGTTATAGACTACACCAGATAAAAAGAATGATGCATTAGGTCAAACAGATTTTTTTTCCTACTTTCACTTTCTTTATATAATTCATGTAGATAAATCTTATGTGTTGGAAATTATTAGCCATTCTATGCGTAAATCTGACTGGTAATGTAGTTGTTTTTCTGTTAATATCTTTTGAGATGCCAAATTGCAATTATTCGAATAATTATCGAAATTAGCCAAGGTCGAAAGCACATCTTGGAAAATGGCAAATTTGAAGTTCAAAACAAAAACACGCCATTCCGTCATTGGTAAAACAAATATGGCATTTTGAAATAAAAAAAGATGCACACCTATTCATTACGACATACGTCTATAGTATCTTTGCTCATCAAACAACGCCATTAAATTGCTATAATCGTTTAATTGCCCTACTTGTTTACAAATTGGTTTGATTGAATCGCCATTGTTTCACTTTACCATGTGGTAGTGAACGGGAGTTGTTTCATTGGCTGATAAAAATACATCGGTTATTTGATTGGATAATATGGATACAGTACTAGGTCAAGTGTTGCGTCACGATTTTTAATTACTGAACAGAATGTTACCTACGACACACCGACAGACATACAAAGCGACAACACCATCTCAATAACTGATGTACACACTGACAGGCCTTTTTCTGCCCATTTTGGGAAAAAGACCCTGGACAAATTGGGAAAATTTTGACCTGACTTTGTAAATATTTTGCAATAAAGCATTGAAACTACAACCGTGTTCTTTATTTCTATATAACACATAAAAATTACTCCAAAAACTATAACAGTGTTCACTGTTAATCATCAACGTTAGATAAACATCATTCCCGATTAGCTTGCAAATATTCAAAACAACGTTGTAATTCCACGTCCCGTTATTATAAACAACCCCAAAACGAACGCGTTCCGTGATTGGGAAATATATTAGACTAAACCGCGTGACGTCATGACTGTTGATATTTATTATTTCCAATTTGAGAGCGTCCTGGTAATATTTCAGCTGTTTTTCTTAAGTTTAAATTACTGTAAATTTGATTTTGTAATGTTTAATTCTTTCTTAAATTCGTCCTCGTCCTGTGGGCTAGGAAGGGGAATTTTATATCAGAATTGGGAAAAAACAACTATATTTGTCATTGGGAACGGGTCCGATAGTCGGACCCGTGAGAATAGTAGAAAAAGGCCTGACTGATGTGTATTTGTTCACACTAATCTGGCGCGTGACTTACTTCCTGCATAGAGGGGCTCGTTACGAGGGTATTTTTCACACGGTATACGAATTCTAAAGACCTGAAGATTGGCACCCCAACCGTTCCTCGGCAAATCAAATTCTGATAAACTGTCAAGTGGGATGGATTAAACAATAACGAACAACACAGGTCAGTTTTATGACACTTACCAGTAATTGCGAAAACGACGGGTTGTTAATTACTACGCATTTATCGACAAACTTCACAGTCCAGACAAATTTTCCCTTGATTTTTATCTAATAATGAAACGTCCATCGGGCAAGTGACGGACAACCAGATTTAAGAAGGTCACGTGCCCGCACCCAAAATCCACTTTTCATATCAAAGGGAAATTTCTAAGAAACACAAATTAGTGTTTTTTTTATTATTTAAGTGGTACCAAGAATTTACCATTCCAAATTGCTTTTATATGATTGAATTGGATTTTATAGTCGCACCAACAGCTAAGGTCATATGGCGACTTTCCAGCTTCCATTGGTGGAGGAAGACCCCAGGTGCCCCTCCGGGCAATTTTCGTGCACGGGCGGGCACCTGGGTAGAACCACCAACGTTCCGCAAGCCAGCTGGATAGCTTCCTCACATAAAGATTCCTAGGCCCCTGAGGGATCGAACCTACAGCCGTGAGGGGCAAGTGATTTCAAGTCAGAGACGTTAACCACTCGGCCACGGACGCCCCCTAGCTAATCATATGCTGTTTTCCTGTAAACATTTCTCATAATTTTTTTATTTTTTTTTTTGCTAGGATCAACTAGACATCAAGAGCCACAAAAAAAAAATTACGGACGGACAACGGACGCTGCACTATGGCACAAGCTCTGCTGATCTTTGATCAGTAGAGCTAAAAACAGAAACGTCACTGTAATGTTTGTAAACACACTACCTTCCCATATTTAACCATGCAGACTGAATAACAAATCAAGGTTTGTCAACAAGCGCAGTAAACTAGGTCACGCTTTGCAAACAATAACAAACCATTCTGACTTCAAGAAAAACTTTTCAAACCACTAGCCCACCGAACTTCAATATATTGCTGGCCCGGCTGAAATTTACATTACAGCATACGTGTATGTATTTTATTGGCCCAAATACAACCAAACAGGACAAAGTCAAGCGATTCTATAATGTATAATTATATATACAGGGGTCACGCGATTAGGCGCAGTCGCTAAAAACTTCGCTGTAGTTTGGCCGACTTCGCTTTTTTATTCATGTGGGGCGAAATTTGAGTCGCCGTCATTTTCGGCAAATTCGGGTCAATTTCGGCAATTTCAAATGTGATTAACCTCATAATAAACAAAAGCCTCTAAAATATACAATCAGCGCGTGTATCACATGTACCTTATTTATCCCATTACCATTAAATAACAACGCGACTCTTATCTAATCAGGGCAATAGCCTAATTATCGATCTTTATCGGCTTGCCTTAGGCGAGATGAGAATATCAACCGCCATCTTTGCTCGTTGGACGATCACGTGATTAGATCATGTGGGGAATCATGTGCACATTCTATTTAAGTAAACCAATGAAAGCTGTCGTATTTTTTCATTTGATGAATAATTAAAAATCGTACTACAAAACACTGCGCAAGGGCGGGGTTATGATTATGAATGACAACAAGATACCTTGAAAAATCTCCCACGATAAATAAATGGAAAATACAGTGTATATAAATTATGAAATAAAGAAATGTGTTTGGTATAAAGAGAGTTTGTTTGGGATTGTTTTATGGACGAGAGAAATCAGCAGAAATGTATTGTATTCTACGATTAGACATAGATATCAATAACCAGGGCTTTATATTAGGTCATATAAAGCCCTGCAATAACGTATGTTACTCAATGCGGGCATGAATGAAAACTAAGTTTGTGGTAATTATCGAATAATTAGTATTTTTCAATAAAAATGAAATGAAGGTGGTGGTGGGGGGGTCAAGACAGGTAGGATTTTTGGCACTGTTCACTTTGAAGTTTGTATTAAGGCCTCTGGAAAATAATAATAATAACAAAATGATAATAATAATACATGCTTTATTAGTATTATGCATTATTTTAGTTATTAACAGAAATAATACCAATACAAATAATTAATAAAATAACATGCAATTGGTTAACTCGATATATAATTGTCCGTCTCATGTCGACCGACCTCACGTCTCCCTGTTTTGAAAAACTTCTCCCTGTTTTGACTGGAGGGAGAAGTGACTTCTCCCTATTTTTGGAGTCTGGCTTGACCCCTGTATATATATTTTTTCAATTTATGATAATAAATACTTGATAATGAGAGGTAGGGCCTACTGAACTCGCTTTTTTACCCTCGCCCTCCCCGACCCATTGCCACCCTACTCGCCACCCCCTTCCTTACTCAAAGGCCTCCCCCCACCCCTGCACCTCCAACCCACACCAGTTAAATCTACTGAAATCTGAAAACTCCCTGTGGTATGGAAATATATGTGCATGAAAATATCCTGCCATATGGAAGATCAGTTCGCGCAAATGATATTAGCTAAAGTCAGCCTGAAGCTCCCAGTTTGTTTACTACAGAATAACCGGTTTCCCCTGAAGGTCATTATGTGTAATGTGGCTGGTTACCGGCTCAACAACTGCCTTGGCATTCCGATAACAGGAAACCAGATAGAAAGTTTGGACCATTCGCGGCAATGCAGTTTGTCCACGTCGGATCTTTTGTCCGGGACTATCTCAATGCACATGTACACAAAATGTCAGGGTTTAACCTGAAAATGTTACTAATATTATAATTGCGTAACGTTATCCAGGATATTTATTCCCGTATCCACCGATACTTTTGATAAATCGGTATACCTAAATGCAAGAACGTTAAATTTGTCGAACACTCAAGGTACTAAGTGATTTGAACGAACGACTTCTGTGACTAAACCTGCGTAAATTTGCTGTACCCCTCGTGTATGGACATAGTTAATTGTGAATTCCATTTTCTGTATATGTTTTGGAATCGATGTGAAATATGTTTTATTCTTATAAAACGCCAAGGAAGTTTTGTATAAGTGTATGAGTTTGTTATAATGTGAGTAAAGGTGATTTAGATCTTGCTGCTCAAATTGCTAATATTTGGGAGGTGTTTCATGAAAGTAATGTATTACAAGAAGAGTGTGACGTCATACATGTAGCTTCTTTGTTGTTTTTTTGTGTTGATGTGGCCATTTTTCTTCACATGTTCAAAGAGAGAGAGACGTTGACATTTTGGAGTTTGGCACATACAGGTAATCGTATTAAAGTAGAAAATGTGTTTTATTTAGGGATGGGTATCGCCAGAATTTTTGTATCACGATTTATTGTGGGGAGTACAAAGAATCACAGACCAGCCAAAGCCTAATGATATAAACAAGAAAGGCTTGGCAGAGTAAATGCTCTTTATTATAGGAAGTATGGTATGTGCTACGCAATGCCTTTTTATGAATACCCTTTCAGAAAAAATGAAAGTCCGAACTGGTGTGACCCAGTAGAAGCAGCGTCTGCATTCTGGGACAACAGACGGATGAATGTTAACACGAAGTAACTTTGTTAGGGATATATATGAGGTAGAAACATTGTCCAAGCTTAAAAAACAGTTGTTCTTTAACAGATTTTTACTTTTTTTAATACTTTAGGAAAATTGATACAGTTGATTTACTTTTTATATTCCAACAGTGTTGGGGATTCCCTTCTGGTAAAAATAGCTCACGAGCTGTGACATCACTCATCGTCATATATAATAAATATCGCGTGTAATGACGTACCACGATAATGGGAATACCACTATAATGGGGGTCATGACGTTATGTATAAATACAAATGAGATGTTGGTAAACGTAACCAGGACAGAAATAGCTTTAGATAAATATTGTATTAGTTGTATTATCACTTATTTAAACCGCAAACAGTAAGTACCGAGATATTAGGGAACACTATCCTCATGCCCCAAGGAAGTTAAGTCCACTTGCTACAAATCCCTTGTTAGACCACAACTAGAATATGCGTCAACAGTATGGGATCCATCTACGAAGTCCAGCATCACCAAGGTTGAAGCAGTACAACGCAGGGCTGCTCGTTTTGTCATTGGAGACTACAGCCGAACGAGCAGTGTCACCACCATGCTTCAGCACTTGGAATGGAAGGACCTCCAGACACGTAGACAGCATGCCAAAGCTGCTATGATGTACCGCATTGTACACCAGCTGGTGGAAATCCCGATTGTACCATATTTCCACCCTACCGGCGCCAATACCAGAGGACATGCTAGCAGGTTTCTCCAACCGTTTACTACAGTGAATAGCTACCGTGACTCCTTCTTCCCGTCCGGCATCAGATTATGGAACTCCCTCCCAGTCAGCCTCATCGACGCACCATCCCTCGAAGTGTTCCAGACGAGGATGGTTGCTATGACGGAGTGACCAGTTACAAGATGTTTTTAACCTGTTTTTAACTGCACTACCGACCCTCCCTCACGTGTACATAGCTCACAATGTGCGAGTATGCTCCAGAGGAGTCCTGCACAGTAACGGAAGAAGAAGAAGATATTTTGAAGTGCGTGTACTATCGACACGGAGTGAATAACAGGTAAAATAGTAAACACTTTTTTTTTTTGCCTGTAGTCTACAGACGTGGTGAAACATGGCCATTGACGGCGTTCTCACCCTAGTCCATATATTATTATAAAGGATTTTTGGGTCAAGCGCTCTAGACTCCATGTGTACAGTATCTCAAAATAAAAATATTCTATTCCATTCTAATAACATCATGACCAAGTGTCACATTATGAAAACATAAAAATACACAATTTTGTATGACCTTCAAAACAAGGGGTTTTAGACTCACTTCATTGAATCGCTGAAACAAAATAATGCGCACACGTGACAGAAAATGACACCCTCCAGATTTTTTTTGTTATTATTTTACTTTTGCTACCAAATACAAAACAAAACCGTCACTGTAATGTTTCTAAACACACTGCCTTCCCATATTTAATCATGAAGACTGAATAACAAATCAAGTGTTATCAATAAGCGCATTAAACTAGGTGACAAGTAGAATTTACTAGAAAGAGATCGCGTAACACCTCCCAACCTCACTAAGACGAGCTTACCGCTAACGGTGCAGTCAAAAACTCAACAGCAGATTTAAGACAAACATTGAACGTTTAACAAACCGTTGTGCTTCGACTGTGAATGTCCAAATGGTCTTCAACTGATACTTTTTCCTTTCTTTTTTTCACAAATATAAATCCAAGCCAATAACGCTGCCATCTTGTTTTTTAATTGTCATGTGACCGAAGTCTAACCGTGGACGTAAGGAGTTATCTGATTGGTTCGTCGGGTGACCGGTAAAAGACGGTTAATTTGCCGGGACTTGCCGGTCTCGGGTAGGAGGTGTTAAATGTAAAATTATTTTTTGTAATCAAAACATTATATTTGCATGTTTATTTTGCGGAGCACAACGACGCCGTTTATTTCCCTACCACAACACCAATCATTAACTTGATCAAATATAAAATAAGCTTTATAATAAAAAAACTGTTAAATATAAGGCATAGAAAAAAGAAATGGGAAGAAATATGTGAGGTCCTTGGTTTTATGGACTATAACAGGTGGGAACAGGTGAGGCCCATGACCTCATGTACGGTATATATACACTATAACAGGTGAGGCCGTTGGTCTCAGATACACTAAATCCACTAGCTGAGATGAGGCCCGTAGTCTCATGTACATGTTATCCACTATAACAGTAAGGCCTGTGAATTCATGAACAGATGAGGTTCATGGTCTTATGTCCTCTCTGTACGCTATATCTACTACATCAGATCAGGCCCTTGTCTCACGTACACTACATACACTATATCAGATGAGGACCGTGATCTCATGTACACTATATCCACACTATCAGATGAGGCCCGTGGACTCATGTACACTATATCAACACTAGCAAACGAGGTCCATGGCCCCATGTACACTATATCAACATTATCAGATGAGGCCCGTGGTCTCATGTTCACTATATCAGATAAAGCCCGTGGTCTCATATATACTATATTTACACTATCAGATGAGGCCCGTGGTTTCATGTACACTATATACATAAACGAGTTGGATAAAATGATAGGATACGAGGCTCTGCCGAGTATTCTATCTTTTTATCCAACGAGTTTATTAAAGTCAATAATACACAGCCACGAATGTAAGATTCTGGTTATCACATAACACACCTACGACTTGATAGTTTCACTTTAATGTATATGTATATTATATACCGCGGCAATTTGTAAGAGAAAGCATGACGTCGTGTTGTTTACATGACGTCGCTACGTTAATGGGATTAGAATAATTTAAAACAAAAAACATATATGACCATTTAAAGGTTGTTCTAAAACGAATATGGGAGCCGCCATTTTTAGAACTATGACATCATAGTTCCATATTACCATATATGAAATATTAATAAATATCATTTAAAACGAAGAAAATCACTGCAAATGAATGCATTTTTTACTGGTCATGTAAAGCATTTTTGCCATTAAGTATTACATATTTTTTCAAACAGCTGCTGTCATTTTCCCCTATATGTCAGTAAATGTTCATATTTATAAATATTCCATATATGGTAATTTAGAACCGTGATGTCATAGCTCTCAAAATGGCCGCTTCCATATTCGTTTCAACAGAAACTTCAAATGATCATATCTTCTTTGTTTATCATCCGATTTTGATAATTCTTTCACCCTTATTCAAGTTTTTCTGAACTCTCAATAATAAAGATGGTTTGGCTGTGTCGCTACATACCCTTTAAGATCCAAAATCCTTCAAGTGGTTTCAGATTTTGATTATTCGACGATAACGAAAAACATAAACTTGATAGAGGCCAACCCAAAGAACATGTTTATGATATTTCACAAGAATGGAATAAGTGGTTTCGGAGGAGACGTCATTTGAAATTTGGCCAGTAGGGCTAAAAACACTTGACTGATGGCAAGTACTCCGTGTTTTCTTCACCAAAAACTATTTCTATGTAAAATACATGTTATCATAATTATTAATACTTTTATACATAACGGTGTGGGAGTGGAATAACACCATTCAATATGTTTGATAATCATATAACTATGCAAATGAGGGCGGAATCATTATTCGATCTTTTCTGAGTACATCCAAATTGCATTGTCAATTTCCGTAAGCGTTCAAAATAACGCACAACGACAACATTATATATAGGCAGCTACACTACTAAATGTTATTTTGAGGATTTTTTTGAATTAAATTGGGTTTTAAGGCACATCAACACATGAAAGGTTATACGGCACCTAACAGGAATGAACGTGCCAGGCTCATCCTCCATTTACATCAAGATAAAATATGGAGAATGGGCCTAGAATTTTCTTACCTTTTTGAGTTATGTGATGGATAAAATCTAACATTCGTGCGTATTTAATATTGAATTTATTAAACTCGGATAAAATTGATATGATGCTCGGCACAGCCTCGCATCTCGGCACAGCCTCGCATCATATACTCGGCACAGCCTCGCATCATATACTCGGCACAGCCTCGCATCATATACTCGGCACAGCCTCGCATCATATACTCGGCACAGCCTCGCATCATATACTCGGCACAGCCTCGCATCATATACTCGGCACAGCCTCGCATCATATACTCGGCACAGCCTCGCATCATATACTCGGCACAGCCTCGCATCATATAATTTTATTAAACGAGATTCAATGTTAAACAGGCACTCATGTAAGATCCTCTATATATAACTTTACAAACACGACACTAATTACATAGCATACAGTAACTTAAATTATGTAGGTTTTGGAAGTATTTTTTAAACACAAAAACTGTTTTTAGAATTAAATTGAATTTTAAGGCGCACCAACAATGAAAAATTATATGGCGCCTAACAGGAATGAACATGCCAGGCTCATCCTCCATGTACATCGAGATAAAATATGGAGAATGGGCCTTCTCACCTGCAGAACTGCAGAGTTGCTTCAAATTCTATTGTAGACACTACATTTACGCTGGAGCCACGTTTATTGTTTTTCTGCCACTGCTCTAGTGAAGTGAGCGAGATGGCACCTGAAACAATGCAGGGATCATGATGAAGACCTTTAATGAGCATGAACAAAAAATGATAAAATGAACATGCATTTGTGGGGTTCTACCCCTCTGCCTACCCCTCCAAAGGGATATGCAGTGGCCCTATTCTTTGCCCGGAACCACACGAGGCTGTCTTAAGAAGATTTCAAATAAATTTATTCGGGTATAATTTTTCATGAACAACAATTTTGAACCAAACAGATAATGATAAGAATTAGTCCTTTAGAAGGTATACAACGACAAATGTTATACCTCAATATAAACATCACGTTTACTTGAATCTGATATTCCGATCTTTCTGTATAAAAACATAAGGCAATTTTAAAGTGCGTGTAATGATCGAAATATCAAATTCAATCCTTATATTTACATTACATTTGTTCAATCTGTTTGTCAGACCTGAATAATATAAATACGTTGTATTTGTGTTAAAAATGTTTTAAAGGGAGTACATCAGGCTTTTCATGGGGGTTTAGGTGTCCGACTTAAAATTGACAAATATTAATATCTTCTATTGTATATGGCCAAAACATAATGAAAGAGCCTAAAAATTATCCCTAGGTTAATTTCAGCATTTTACGTCCGATTCCGTCCTAGCTATATGGTGTTTTTAAAGTTTAGACATTAACAAAATGGTTGTAACATAATATTTTGATTGATGTGTTTTATCAGGAACTGGAATAATTTTATAATTTAAGATGTTTCTAGAAAAACTCCTGATGTATCCCCTTTAAAGCTGTAATACGTATTGTTGGAACAGCGACGTTGCTATTATTATGATAGTTTACTGATGAATATGATAATTTACTGATTTATAGTAAAGAATATAATAATAATAATAATAATTATATAATAATAATAATAATAATAAATATTTTTTAGGAAAGAAACTCACCATAACTGATTTTAAAATTATTATTATTATTAATTATTATTATTATTATAATTATTATTATTACTTTAAAATGTTAGCTGCCACACGCCACCCATCCGCCGCATACTGGCACCCACCTGCCGTATACAGGGGAACCCATCGAACACGAGTCTTTTAAAAAAAATTATGATCGTCATGCCATTCTCCACGCAGAGTTATCGTTCCTTGCACTCACATCTATCTCTGCTAACTACTAAATTACATGATTTTGGTCAAACCTGTTAAATTGGAATATGTTTGCCTGAAACTTATTTATTTCTTGTGTAATAATACTTAAATATAATATATATAATACGTACTAAGGTGTCCTCAATTGAAACGCATATGTAAACATTTCAAACCGAAGCTCGACAGCAGAAAAGTACTAAAACAATTTAACTCATAGATTTTTTTTTTGAAAATATTGAATATTGGTCTATATTTTATCTTTGCGGATCACGCAAAAGGATTTATTATAAACATCGTCATAACATTTTTGAATAATCAAGTGACCTAACCGTTTGTCCTCTTTCTTTGACGTTGACAGAGTCAGAAATGACTCTGGTAGCGATTGAAGTCATGCGTGTGTGGACAGATCTAATAAACACGGAGGATACTTCCCAGAGCATCACGTGACACCTTAACTCTATCTCAAATATTTTTTTAACGGAAATACATTCACACGCTTTGTAATGGGTAGCAAAATGGGATTATACTAATCTATTTCTATTTTTGATGAATATGACATTGCATTTAAAAAAAGCTTTTTTAAAATAAGGAGCATTATCATTTTTGTTTTTTCTCTTACAAAATCAAGGGCTTTAGGTAATCTGCTTCTTCTTGCTCAATATTATTAAGTAAGAAAAAAAAATCATAATTCGAAAGAAACATTTGTGGTAGGTTTTGACATGAATGAAACTTGTATGTATACAAGTCTCCGCAATGTCCCACGTGGCATTCGCAATGTCCCACGTGACTTTGAGATTTAAGTTTTCTGTCTACTTGTTATAAGGTCTGTGATGTGTGCTAACGATTATGATAAATAACGTTATCCTTTTTTCTTCATCAAATGTCTTTTTTGTTTTGCAACATCACTTTTACAATTTTATTCGTGTATACCTTTTGAAATGGTATCTGATTTTTATATAAATAAATAGTTTGTCAGGCGTCTCCGTCGAAAATACAACTTTTCTTTAGATAATTCTTTGCCAATTGTGTCAACCTCTACACGAATGATCCTTCTAGAGCATTTCTTTCAAATTTGTTAAAAATATGTCTAACATTCAAAGTAGCTATCTCGCCATCAACAGTACAATTGTACAACATGTGTACAACTTTTTTCAACCTTCTGACGACGAGGTATATATATATATATATATATATATATATATAACTTACATATTTTGAAATTAAAAAAGCAATCAAGACAATATAAACGGCTTTAGCCAGCCAGGCCATATCCCAAAACTGGAGCGTCGAATTAAGAGTTACCAACTTTTTTTTTTTTTTTGCTCATATTCAATCGCGGGTATTTTAAGAACCCATGAACAAATCTGTATTTTTAATCTGCACATTTACATTATTATAAGACATGAACACCTGGATGGAATTTTAATAAACAATTTCGTAGTGCAAGTTTTGCCTTTATTTGGCAAGTTAGTTTCTTTCAAGCTAACCGCCGTTACCAATAATTGTTAAAGTGTTGTGTTTTTTTTTGAGAATGAGACATCTACAATATTTCACGTGACCAGATTATTCACGTACATGCCAACAGTCAGCAAAATTCTGAAAAAGTTTTCCTCAGTTTCAACATTTTCCATCAATTTACTATGTCAAACATGAAATCATATTATTAAAAGGTTCAGCATATTGGGGGCAACACATGGATGATTTTCATCTAGTAAAGTCGTCGTTGATAAACTTATGACTGAAAATTAAAAATAGGCAATGCATTTCGTGGTAAACGTGGCTTCAGCTTTATCTGATTTGTTTCTGTTTTCAGCATAAAATGGTGTTACATAATGGTGACGTGTGCTACCTTGCAAATATGTACGATTACGAGATAATTGCCGTGCATACCGATGCTGGTATGGGAGCTGTTGAGATAATGCCGTATTCATTTCACGCGCACACGGACACATCCTCACATACACAATACACACACGCATGCATGCACGCACGCACACGCACACCCAGTATATCTCTTTTCTGGAGGAGGCAATGACGAAGATCTAAGACAGTTCTCCAGAAAAGGAAGAACATATAACAAGGACGGAAGCGTTTAATGATAAAAACATGTTTACCTATTGACTACTTCCGTCCACAGCAAGAACGCAATGCTGTTAACAGGGTCCAGTTTGCAAAAAAGAAATCAAGAAAACTTTCTTTAACGCAACTGCAGCTAAGGCCAAAAAAAAACACCTGTGTTTCCGGTGGCCCGACCGACCCTAATTTTATGGGGCGACCTAAAACGTTTTATGAAAAAATAAATAAAATAATAACAAATAAATAAATTTGTTCTGAACAATTATTTATCGCAATATATCGAGCTAAACTGACATCACAGAGACACTTTCAGTTGTATCATCAACTTGTATGGGATTTATGAGATAAATATATGTAGAATTTCACAATATCTTGCTTCAAAAAAAAAAAAAAAAGAAAAAGAAAAAAAGAAAAAAATGCCTACCGACTTATCTTATTTTTTTAGAGCATGCAACAGGTAACACACCTAATTTATTTTTTTGCCTAAGCAAAGCGGACTTACTACTATTATTCGTGATTTCTATATCGCACTTTGGTATTGGACATGAAAGTCTTCCCGTGTTACGAATCAGTAGTGTTATTTGTTACTGGTCCTTTGGGACCAACGAGCCCAATATAGGAGGCTTTAAAATAGAATACCGCTTTAGGGGGCGTGAGAAGTGTAGCTTCTTCCATTACTTCTCATGAACTCTTCCATTACTTCTCATGAACTGACTCAATAAAACCGAGTCTGCTGCTTTATTCTCTGAATTGGGTTTATTGCTCTCAAAGGATCACCTTTATCAGTATTTAAGAATGATAACATTGTGTTTTGTCTTGTATAACTTATCTTTAAAATATGTGTTTAAGATTTATTTTATTTATTTTCTGGTTCAGTTCTGGGTTCTTTAAGTCATAACTATTAATTCATGTCGAATTTATATAGTTATAGTTTTAATTCAGAAAAAGTAAATGCTATATACTACAAACACCAGCCGAATTGTCGTGCAATCAAGTTCTTGCATCAGTTTAAACAGTAATTAAATCGAATGGGTTAGGAGGCCAAGTTTATGCAAAATGAATATGACACTGAAACACACTAACTGCTATAATTCCTTCAGATCACCTCGATTCCATTTAAAGAATTTAATGCAGACTCCTATAATTCTTCCAGATCGCTTCCAGTCCATTTAAGGGACTGAATGCAGACTCGTATAATTCATTCAGATCGCCTCCAGTCCATTTAATGAACTTAATGCTGACTCCTATAATTCCTTCAGATCGCATCCAGTCCATTTAATGAGCTGAATGCAGACTCTTATAATCCTTTAGAACGCCTCCAGTCCATTTAATGAACTAAATGCAGACTCCTATAATCCTTCAGAACGCCTCCAGTCCATTTAATGAACTGAATGCAGACTCCAATAATCATTCAGAACGCCCCCAGTCCATGTAATGAACTAAATGCAGACTCCTATAATCCTTCAGAACGTCTCCAGGCCATTTAATGAGCTGAATGCAGAGTCCTGTATTTCTTCCAGATCGCCTCCAGTCCATTTAATGAACTGAATGCAGACTCCTATAATTCCTTCAGATCGCATCCTGTCCATTTAATGAGCTGAATGCAGACTCCTGTAATTCTTCCTGATCGCCTCCAGTCGATTTAATGAACTTAATGCAGACTCCTGTAATTCTTCCAGATCGCCTACAGTCCATTTAATGAACTGAATGCAGACTCCTTAATTCCACCAGATCGCCTCTATTCCATTTAATGAACTGAATGCAGACTCCTATAATTACTTCAGATCGCATCCAGTCCATTTAATGAGCTGAATGCAGACTCCTATAATTCATTCAGATCGCCTCCAGTACATTTAATGAACTTAATGCTGACTCCTATAATTCATTCAGATCGCCTGTTCATTTAATATGCTGAATGCAGACTCCTGTAATTCTTCCAGATCGCCTCCAGTCCATTTAATGAACTAAATGAAGACTCCTGTAATTCTTCCAGATCGTCCCCAGTCCATTTAATGAACTGAATGCAGACTCGTATAATTCATTTAGATCGACTTCAGTCCATTTTATAAACTGAATGCAGACTCGTATAATTCATTCAGATCGCCTTCAGTCCATTTAATGAACTGAATGCAGACTCCTGTAATTCTTCCAGATCGCATCCAGTCAATTTAATGAACTAAATGCAGACTCCTGTAATTCTTCCAGATCGCATCCAGTCTATGTAATAAACTGAATGCAGACTCCTGTAGTTTTTCCAGATCGCATCCAGTCCATTTAATGAACTAAATGCAGACTCCTGTAAATCTTCCAGATCGCCTCCATTTAATGAACTGAATGCGGACTCCTGTAATTAGTCCAGATCGCCTCCATTCCATTCAATAAACTGAATGCAGACTCTTATAATTCCTTCAGATCGCATCCAGTCCATTTAATGAGCTGAATGCAGACTCCTATAATTCATTCAGATCGCCTCCAGTCCATTTAATATGCTGAATGCAGACTCCTGTAATTCTTCCAGATCGCGTCCAGTCCATTTAATGAACTGAATGAAAACTCCTGTAATTCTTCCAGATCGTCCCCAGTCCATTTAATGAACTGAATGCAGACTCGTATAATTCATTTAGATCGACTTCAGTCCATTTAATAAACTGAATGCAGACTCGTATAATTTATTCAGATCACCTTCAGTCCATTTAATGAACTGAATGCAGACTCTTATAATTCTTCCAGATCGCATCCAGTCAATTTAATGAACTAAATGCAGACTCCTGTAATTCTTCCAGATCGCATCCAGTCTATGTAATGAACTGAATGCAGACTCCTGTAGTTTTTCCAGATCGCATCCAGTCCATTTAATGAACTAAATGCAGACTCCTGTAAATCTTGCAAATCGCATCCAGTCCATTTAATGAACTGAATGCAGACTCGTATAATTCATTCTGATCGCCTTCAGTCCATTTAATGAACTGAATGCAGACTCCTATAATTCATTCAGATCACCTCCAGTCCATTTAATGAACTGAATGCCGACTCCTATAATTCATTCAGTTCACCTCCAGTCCATTTAATGAACTGAATGCATACTCCCATAATTCCTTCAGATAACATCCTGTCCATTTAATGGGCTGAATGCAGACTCCTATAATTCATTCAGATCGTCTTCAGTCCATTTAATGAACTGAATGCAGACTCCTATAATACATTCAGATCGGCTCCAGTCCATTTAATGAACTGAATGCCGATTCCTATAATTCATTCAGATAGCATCCAGTCCATTTAATGAACTGAATGCAGACTCCTGTAATTCTTCCAGATCGCATCCTGTCCATTAAATGAGCTGAATGCAGACTCCTGCAATTGTTCCAGATCGCATCCACTCCATTTAATGAACTGAATACAGACCCGTATAATTTATTCAGATCGCATTTAGTAAATTTAATGAACTGAATGCAGACTCTTATAATTCTTCCAGATCGCATCCAGTCAATTTAATGAACTAAATGCAGACTCCTGTAATTCTTCCAGATCGCATCCAGTCTATGTAATGAACTGAATGCAGACTCCTGTAGTTTTTCCAGATCGCATCCAGTCCATTTAATGAACTAAATGCAGACTCCTGTAAATCTTGCAAATCGCATCCATTCCATTTAATGAACTGAATGCAGACTCCTATAATTCCTTCAGATCGCATCCAGTCCATTTAATGAGCCGAATGCAAACTCCTATAATTCATTCAGATCGCCTGCAGTCCATTTAATGAACTGAATGCAGACTCCTGCAATTCTTCCAGATCGCCTCCAGTCCATTTAATGAACTGAATGCAGACTCCTGTAATTCGTCCAGATCGCCTCCATTCCATTTAATAAACTGAATGCAGACTCTTATAATTCCTTCATATCGCAACCAGTCCATTTAATGAACTGAATGCAGACTCCTATAATCCTTCAGAAAGCCTCCAGTCCATTTAATGAGCTGAATGCAGACTCCTGTAATTCTTCCACATCGCCTCCAGTCAATTTAATGAACTGAATGCAGACTCCTGTAATTCTTCAAGATCGCATCCAGTCCATTTAATGAACTAACTGCAGACTCCTGTAATTCTTCCAGATCATCTCCAGTCCATTTAATGAGCTGAATGCAGAATCCTGTATTTCTTCAAGATCGCCTCCAGTTCATTTAATGAACTGAATGCAGACTCCTATAATTCCTTCAGATAGCATCCAGTCCATTTAATGAGCCGAATGCAAACTCCTATAATTCATTCAGATCGCCTACAGTCCATTTAATGAACTGAATACAGACCCGTATAATTCATTCAGATCTCATTTTGTAAATTTAATTAACTGAATGCCGACTCCTGTAACTCTTCCAGATCGCATCCAGTCCATTTAATGAACTGAATGCAGACTTCAATAATTCTTTCAGATCGCATCCAGTCCATTTAATGAGCCGAATGCAAACTCCTGTAATTCGTCCAGATCGGCTTAATTCCATTTAATAAACTGAATGCAGATTCTTATAATTCCTTCAAATCGCATCCAGTCCATTTAATGAGCTGAATGCAGACTCCTATAATTCATTCAGATCGACTTCAGTCCATTTAATGAACAGAATGCAGACTCCTATAATTCATTCAGATCGCCTCCAATTCATTTAATGAACTAAATGCAGACTCCTGTAATTCTTCCAGATCGCCTTCATTCCATTTAATAAACTGAATGCAGACTCTTATAATTCCTTCAGATCGCCTCCAGTCCATTTAATGAGATGAATGCAGACTCCTATAATTCATTCAGATCGCCTCCAATTCATTTTACGAACTAAATGCAGACTCCAGTAATTCTTCCAGATCGCATCCAATTCATTTAATGTACTAAATGCAGACTCCTGTAATTCTTCCAGATCGCCTCCAGTCCATTTAATATGCTGAATGCAGACTCCTGTAATTCTTCCAGATCGCCTCCAGTCCATTTATTGAACTGAATGAAGACTGGGATAATTCATTCAGATCGCCTTCAGTCCGATTAATGAACTGAATGCAGACTCGTATATTTCATTTAGATCGCCTTCAGTCCATTTAATAAACTGAATGCAGACTCGTATAATTCATTCAGATCGCCTATAGCCCGATTAATGAACTGAATGCAGACTCCTGTAATTCTTCCAGATCGCATCCAGTCAATTTAATGAACTGAATGCATACTCCTATAATTCTTCAAGATCGCCTCCAGTCCATTTAATGAACTAAATGCAGACTCCTGTAATTCTTCCAGATCGCATCCAGTCTATGTAATGAACTGAATGCAGACTCCTGTATTTTTTCCAGATCGCATCCAGTCCATTTAATGAAATAAATGCAGACTCCTGTAAATCTTGCAAATCGCACCCAGTCCATTTAATGAACTGAATGCAGACTCGTATAATTCACCCAGATCGTCTTCAGTCCATTTAATGAACTGAATGCAGACTCCTATAATTCATTCAGATCGCCTCCAGTCCATTTAATGAACTGAATGCCGACTCCTATAATTCATTCAGATAGCATCCAGTCCATTTAATGAGCTGAATGCAGACTCCTGCAATTCTTCCAGATCGCCTCCAGTCCATTTAATGAACTAAATGCAGACTCATGTGATTCTTCCAGATCGCATCCAGTCCATTTGATGAACTAAATGCAGACTCTTATATTTTTTCCAGATCGCCTCCGGTCCATTTAATGAACTAAATGCAGACTAATGTAATTCTTCATGATCGCATCCAGTCCATTTGATAACCTAAATGCAGACTCCTGTAATTTTTCAAGATCGCATGCAGTCCATTTAATGAACTGAATGCAGACTCCTGTAATTCTTCCAGATCGCATCCAGTCCATTTGATGAACTAAATGCAGACTCCTATAATTTTTCCAGATCGCCTCCAGTCAATTTAATGGACTGAATCAGATCGCCTCCAGTCCATTTAATGAACTAAATGCAGACTCCTGTAATTCTTCCAGTTCGCCTCCAGTCCATTTAATGAACTAAATGCAGACACCTGTAATTCTTTCAGATCGCATCCAGTCCATTTAATGAAATAAATGCAGACTCCTGTAATTTTTTCAGAGCGCATCCAGTCCATTTAATGAACTAAATGCAGACTCCTGTAATTCTTCCAGATCGCATCCAGTCCATTTAATGAAGTAAATGCAGACTCCTGTAATTCCTCCAGATCGCATCCAGTCCATTTAATGAGCTGAATGCAGACTACTGTAATTCTTCCAGATCGCCTCTAGTCAATTCAATGAACTGAAAGCAGATTCCTGTAATTCTTCCAGATCGCATCCAGTCCATTTAATGAACTAAATACAGACTCCTGTAATTCTAGAAGATCGCATCCAGTCCATTTAATTAGCTGAATGCAGGCTCCTGTTATTATTCCATATCGCATTCAGTCCATTTAATGAACTAAATGCATACTCCTGTAATTCTTCCTGATCGCCTCCAATCGATTTAATGAACTTAATGCAGACTCCTGTAATTCTTCAAGATCGCATCCAGTCCATTTAATGAACTGAATGCAGACTCCTGTAATTCTTCCAGATCGCCTCTATTCCATTTAATCAACTGAATGCAGACTCCTATAATTCCTTCAGATCACATTAAGTCCATTTATTGAGCTGAGTGCAGACGCCTATAATTCATTCAGATCGCCTTCAGTCCATTTAATGAACTGAATGCAGACTCCTGCAATTCTTCCAGATTCAGATCGCATCCAGTCAATTTAATGAGCTGAATGCAGACCTCTATAATTTATTCAGATCGCCTTCAGTCCATTTAATGAACTGAATGCAGACTCTTATAATTCATTCAGATCACCTCCAGTCCATTTAATGAACTAAATGCACACTCCTGTAATTCTTCCAGATCGCCTCCAGTCCATTTATTATGCTGAATGCAGGCTCCTGAAAATCTTCCAGATCGCCTCCAGTACATTTAATGAACTGAATGAAGACTCCTGTAATTCTTCCAGATCGCATCCAGTCCATTTAATGAGCTGAATGCAGACTCCTGTAATTCTACCAGATCGCATCCAGTCCATTTAATGAACTGAATACAGACCCGTATAATTCATTCAGATCGCATTTTGTAAATTTAATGAACTGAATGCCGACTCCTGAAACTCTTCCAGATCGCATCCAGTCCATTTAATGAACTGAATGCAGACTTCCATAATTCTTTCAGATCGCATCCAGTCCATTTAATGAGCCGAATGCAGACTCCTGCAATTCTTTCAGATCGCATCCAGTCCATTTAATGAACTAAATGCAGTCTCCTGTAATTCTTCCAGATCGCCTCCAGTCCATTTAATATGCTGAATGCAAACTCCTGTAAATCTTCCAGATCGCCTCCAGTCCTTTTAATGAACTGAATGCAGACTTCCATAATTCCTTCAGATCGCATCCAGTCCATTTAATGAGCCGAATGCAAACTCCTATAATTCATTCAGATCGCCTGCAGTCCATTTAATGAACTGAATGCAGACTCCTGCAATTCTTCCAGATCGCCTCCAGTCCATTTAATGAACTGAATACAGTCCCGTATAATTAATTCAGATCGCATTTAGTAAATTTAATGAACTGAATGCCGACTCCTGTAACTCTTCCAGATCGCATCCAGTCCATTTAATGAACTGAATGCAGACTTCCATAATTCCTTCAGATCGGATCCAGTCCATTTAATGAGCCGATGCAAACTCCTATAATTCATTGAGATCGCCTGCAGTCCATTAAATGAACTAAATGCAGACCCCTGTAATTCTTCCAGATCGCCTCCAGTCCATTTAATATGCTGAATGCAGACTCCTGTAATTCTTCCAGATTGCCACCAGTCCATTTAATGAACTGAATGAAGACTCCTGTAATTCTTCCAGATCGTCTCCAGTCCATTTAATGAATTGAATGCAGACTCGTATAATTCATTTAGATCGCCTTTAGTCCATTTAATAAACTGAATGCAGACTCGTATAATTCATTCAGATCGCCTTCAGTCCATTTAATGAACTGAATGCAGACTCCTGTAATTCTTCCAGATCGCATCCAGTCAATTTAATGAACTGAATGCAGACTCCTCTAATTCTTCCAGATCGCATCCAGTCTATGTAATGAACTGAATGCAGACTCCTGTAGTTTTTCCAGATCGCATCCAGTCCATTTAATGAACTAAATGCAGAATCCTGTAAATCTTGCAAATCGCATCCAGTCCATTTAATGAACTGAATGCAGACTCGTATAAATCATTCAGATCGCCTTCAGTTCATTTAATGAAATGAATGCAGACTCCTAAAATTCATTCAGATCGCCTCCAGTCCATTTATTGAACTGAATGCCGACTCCTATAATAGATTCAGGTCCCCTCCAGTCCATTTAATGAACTGAATGCGTACTCCCATAATTCCTTCAGATAGCATCCTGTCCATTTAATGGGCTGAATGCAGACTCCTATAATTCATTCAGATCGCCTTCAGTCCATATAATGAACTGAATGCCGACTCCTATAATTCATTCAGATAGCATCCAGTCCATTTAATGAACTGAATGCAGACTCCTGTAATTCTTGCAGATCGCTTCCAGTCCATTTAATGAGCTAAATGCAGACTTCTGCAATTCTTCCAGATCGCATCCAGTCGATTTAATGAACTGAATACAGACCCGTATAATTCATTCAGATCGCATTTAGTCAATTTAATGAACTGAATGCCGACTACTGTTATTCTTCAAGATCGCATCCAGTCCATTTAATGAACTGAATGCAGACTCCAGTAATTCTTCCAGATCGCATCCAGTCCATTTGATGAACTAAATGCAGACTCCTATAATTTTCCAGATCGCCTTCAGTCCATTTAATGAACTAAATGCAGACTCATGTAATTCTTCCAGATTCAGATCGCATCCAGTCCATTTAATCAGCTGAATGCAGACTCCTATAATTCATCCAGATCGCCTTCAGTACATTTAATGAACTGAATGCAGACTCCTATAATTAATTCAGATCGCCTCCAGTCCATTTAATGAATTGAATGCAGACTCCTGTAATTCTTCCAGATCGCATCCAGTCCATTTAATGAACTAAATGCTCACTCCTGTAATTCTTCCAGATCGCCTCCAGTCCATTTAATATGCTGAATGCAGACTCCTGTAAATCTTCCAGATCGCCTCCAGTACATTTAACAAACTGAATGAAGACTCCTGTAATTCTTTAAGATCGCCTGCAGTCCATTTAATGAACTGAATGCAGACTCGTATAATTCATTTAGATCGCCTTCAGTCCATTTAATGAACTGAATTCAGACTCGTATAATTCATTCAGATCGCCTTTAGTCCATTTAATGAACTAAATGCAAACGCCTGTAATTCTTCAAGATCGCATCCAGTCCATTTAATGAACTAAATGCACACTCCTGTAATTCTTCCCGATCGCATCCAGTCAATTTAATGAACTGAATGCAGACTCGTATAATTCCTTCAGATTGCATCCAGTCCATTTAATGAACTAAATGCAGACTCCTATAAATCCTTAAGATCGCCTCCAGTCCATTTAATGAACCAAATGCAGACTCCTGTAATTCTTCCTGATCGCATCCAGTCCATTTAATGAACTAAATGCAAACTCGTATAATTCCTTCAGATTGCATCCAGTCCATTTAATGAACTAAATGCAGACTCCTATAATTCTTCAAGATTGCCTCCAGTTCATTTAATGAACCAAATGCAGACTCCTTTAATTCTTCCAGATCGCATCCAGTCCATTCATTGAACTAAATGCAGACTCCTATAATTCTTCAAGATCGCCTCCAGTCCATTTAATGATCCAAATGCAGACTCCTGTGATTCTTCCAGATCGCATCCAGTTCATTTAATGTGCTTAATGTAGACTCCTGAAATTCTTCCAGATCGCCTCCAGTTCATTTAATGAACTGAATGCAGACTCATGTAATTCTTCCAGATCGCATCCAGTCTATGTAATGAACTGAATGCAGACTCGTTTAATTCATTCAGATCGCCTTCAGTCCACTTAATGAACTGAATGCAGACTCCTATAATTCATTCAGATCGCCTCCAGTCCATTTAATGAACTGAATGCCGACTCCTATAATTCATTCAGATCGCCTCCAGTCCTTTTAATGAACTGAATGCAGACTCGTATAATTCATTCAGATCGCCTTCAGTCTATTTAATGAACTGAATGCAGACTCGTATAACTCATTCAGATCGCCTTCAGTCCATTTAATGAACTGAATGCAGACCCCTTTAATTCTTCCAGATCGCATCCAGTCCATTTAATGAAGTGAATGCAGACTCGTATAATTCATTCAGATCGCCTTCAGTCCATTTAATGAACTGAATGCAGAATCGTATAATTCATTCAGATCGCATTCAGTCCATTTAATGAACTGAATGCAGACTCCTGTACTTCTTCCAGATCGCATCCAGTCCATTTAATGAACTAAATGCAGACTCCTGTAATTCTTCCAGATCGCATCCAGTCCATTTAATGAACTGAATGCAGACTCCTATAATTCATTCAGATCGCCTCCAGTCCATTTAATGAACTGAATGCAGACTCCTGTAATTCTTCCAGATCGCATGCAGTCCATTTAATGAACTAAATGCAGACTCCTGTAATTCTTAGAGATCGCATACAGTCCATTTAAGGAGCTGAATGCAGACTCGTATAATTCATTCAGATCGCCTTCAGTCCATTAAATGAACAGAATGCAGACTCGTATAATTCATTCAGATCGCCTTCAGTCCATTTAATGAACTGAATGTAGACTCCTGTAATTCTTCCAGATCGCATCCAGTCCATTTAATGAACTAAATGCTGACTCCTGTAATTCTTCCAGATCGCTTCCAGTCAATTTAATGTACTGAATGCAGACTCGTATAATTCTTTCAGATTGCCTCCAGTCCATTTAATGAACTGAATGCAGACTCCTGTAATTCTTCCAGATCGCATCCAGTCCATTTAATGAACTAAATGCAGACTCCTGTAATTCTTCCAGATCACATCTTGTTCATTTAATGAGCTGAATGCAGTCTCCTGTAATTCTGCCTGATCCCCTCCAGTCCATTTAATGATCTGAATGTAGACTCCTGTAATTCTTCCAGATCGCCTCCAGTCAATTTAATGAACTGAATGCAGACTCGTATAATTCATTCAGATCGCCTTCAGTCCATTTAATGAACTGAATGCAGACTCCTGTAATTCTTCCAGATCGCCTCCAGTCCATTTGATGAACTAAATGCAGACTGCTTAATGTCTTCAGCTCACATCCAGTACATTTAATGAGCTGAATGCAGACTACTGTAATTCTTCCTGATCGCCTCCAGTCCAATTTGATGAACTAAATGCAGTCTCCTGTAATTCTTCCAGATCGCCTCCAGTCCATTTAATGAACTGAATGAAGACTCTTATAATCCGTCAGATCGCCTCCAGTCCATTTAATGAACTGAATGTCTCTTTCTTAATCATACTGATTTATGACATACACTCAGTGCATTTAGAAGCGCGATAATTTTGATTTTCGATTATTTTAGTCCGCTGTTCAAGGTTGTATTTTATGTTAGTAAACAAGTCTCTTTGTTCCGAAGGCTATATATCTGCTTTTAACATATCGAGAGCTCAGTGGTGCAAAACTATTCTATTTATTCATGTGTAGTTAGAATAGTTTTGCGCTGAGCCCTCGATATGGCGATAAACAGTTGCATAAGATTTTCTATGGCGATTAGCACGTGCATAATATTTGATCTACCTTTTTCAGTTAAAACACATGTATCGTTTAAATCTTTAACATCTCTAGAAATTAAAAAAATAGCAAGTGTTGTGTTTTCAAATGTATTGAGTGTGTATCAGTTATATTTCCTCAGTGTGTTCATACCGGTGTATAACAGTTATATTTCCTCAGTGTGTTCATACCGGTGTATAACAGTATATTTCCTCAGTGTGTTCATACCGGTGTATAACAGTTATATTTCCTCAGTGTGTTCATACCGGTGTATAACAGTTATATTTCCTCAGTGTGTTCATACCGGTGTATAACAGTTATATTACCTCAGTGTGTTCATACCGGTGTATAACAATTATATTTCTTCAGTGTGTTCATACAGGTGTATAACAGTTATATTTCCTCAGTATGTTCATACAGGTGTATAACAGTTATATTTCTTCAGTTTGTTCATACAGGTGTATAACAGTAATATTACCTCAGTCTGTTCATACCGGTGTATAACAGTTATATTTCCTCAGTGTGTTCATACCGGTGTATAACAGTTATATACTGAACCAAACAGCTAACGCACCAGTAGACAATACCTTTAATATCTCGATAATAACAATCAGTAAATCAAAACAAATTTCATTCTGAACGAGACAAACATCTTGTCAATAACGACTGTAAATTTAAAAAAATAATTCAAATCACCTGTCTCCAACGGTACCAGTCATATAATGAATAAGTTCATACATTAAGGGCATTTTCTACTGTTGCGTTAGCTGTTTGGTTCAGTATATTTCCTCAGTGTGTTCATACCGGTGTATAACAGTTATATTTCCTCAGTGTGTTCATACCGGTGTATAACAGTTACATCACCTCAGTATGTTCATACCGTGTAGCAGTATGTCTTTCTATTGAGCGGCGCATTGTCTCTCCTTTTCACCATCACTGTTAGTACGCCAGCTACTCATTTATTTTTGCAATGAAAAGCGTTTCAATATTACGGAATTTTGTTCAGCATTGCCGACAACCAATTTCCTACTAGTTCCCTTTGCAAAATGCTTCTAAATCATTTTCTTCTTACCGAATCCAATTTAAGCTGATTTTGACTCGATTTCTGAATTTCCTAAACCAATTTTGATCTGATTTTGTAACATCCTTTTTACTGTCCAGATCCAGTTTGATCTACTTTTGACCCCTTTTCTGACTAACCTAAGCCAGTTTGATCTGATTTTGATATATTGTCTACTTTCCCTAATTCAATTTGATCTTCATTTGGCCTTCCTGTTTTCTCACTTTTTGATCGATGTTCGACCCGTTTCCTCACTTCTCAAACCCATTTTGATAGATTTTTGACCAGTTTCCTCACCTCACTTCTCGATTCCAATTTGATCTATGTTTGACCTTTTTTCTCCATTTTGATCTATGTTTGATCTGTTTTCTCACGTCACGAATCCAATTTGATCTATGTTTGACCTGTTTCCTTACTTCTCGAACCCAATGTTATCTACGTTTGACCCATTTTCATACTTCTCGAATCCAATTCGATTTATTTTTCTTACTTTACTACTGTATCACAACTCTGTAACATTTATTTATTTTCAGCGGAGGATCTTATCTGAACTGTCATATCAACATGCAGAAGTGCCCAAGGACAGGCTGGACACGTTTGATGCTTCTCATTGTGGAACCGGTGGCCATAATTATTACATAATTTACACAATCATGTAATACAATGATAATCATGTACATTGCATTGCTCTGTTGAGTTCATTTAACATTGTTTAACCTTTCAATATAAATATTAATATATACTGTGTTACTATATGCTCTTAGTATCCCATGCTTTATGTAGTATATGGCCAGCCAAAGTGTTTTTATTCGTCTATTTCCGATATCGTAATTACAATTGCCGATATCGAAATTACAATTTTCGTTAACGGTAATTGTATTTCCGATATCGGCAATTGTAATTCCGATATCGGTATTTGTATCTCCGTTAACTGAATTGATTTCCGATATCGGTAATGCTGTATTTGCGATATCGAAATTACAATTTCCGTTATCGAAAATGCAATTTCCTATATCGGAAGAAGCTATTCTCGATATAGGAAAAGCCTATTTTTGATAACGGAAATCAACTGCAGAAATCCGATATCGGAAATTCAATTTTTGATAATGGAAATACAATTCTTGTTAACGAAAATACAATTGCCGTTATCGAAAATGATTTTCTAATTGCATTTCCGATATCGGAAATGCGATTGTTTTTAAATTAAAAACTGCTCCCTATAGCCTCTTTCCGTGATCGAGATGTTGCGAATGAATTGTTTATTTAAGTCGCGTTTTTAAACTGATTTGATTGGTCAGTTCAAAATTAACGGAGATAACGCAGTTTTACTAGTCGAATAAAAAAAAACTACTCATCGGAAAGAAAAAAGCATTTAACAAAAAAGGCCAGTCGAATACGCGTTATGGTCAATTGACTATGACCGTGATTGAGAGCTAATATTACCACATGCGTGATGCGACTTACATGTTTCAAATACTGATTTAGGACATAATTACTGTTTTTAATTTAACGTTCCACTGACCAACATTCTCTAAATTTGATCGGAAAGGAAAACATGGACGGATGAATAACTTGATCAATATACTATATTCGGAAAACCTCGTGGCAACATCTTAATCTCGCATCATTTCGGGTTATGGTTCAATTGCACGGGCGCAACTGCACCGTCTTTACAATTCCCATGCAGAGATAATGTCCACTATAGATTCGATAAAAATATGTAACACTAATAACAGGTAATGTTCGTAGACTTATTAAAACAGCATTTAAAAGGCCTGAAGGTAAAAATGCTCAAACACTTTTGAAAGGTCAAATATTCAAATGATTGGAACTTGTTTAAACAGATCATTCTGCCATTTGTTATATTGTTCTTGAGAAAAATACTGGTTTTGGTTAAGATATGGTTTAGCAACGGCAGTCGTATTATCAAACTTAAATGTCAGTGCAGACATTTGGTTAAACGTGTTAAATAGTAAACAACCATTCAATTCTTTAGAAGTCAATGGTTAGAACTATGTATCAGAGGGAGTGACTACTGACCTGACCTGGGAACGCCGAGTGCAATAGTGTTCTTCAAGGGTCAGTAGTCACTCCCGAGGATAAATAGTTTTAATACATTGACTCCTAAGGCATTAAATACTTGTTTTATTATATATAATATCATTGCTTTTTTACTAATAAAACTAAAATTTGGATTGTGAGCCGTGTAAACAATGTATCTGCTTCCTTTGTTCAATTGAACAAGCGCGTGACTGACACGGATCCATTATTGCACGGTCACGTGACGCTGTGTCACTGACACAGATCCACTATTGCACTTATATACTTACATTGTGTGTCCCCGTACTCTCTATATACCTACATTGTGTGTCTCCGTACTCTCTTCTCTATATACTTACATTGTGTGTCTCCGTAATCTATATATAGTTACATTGTGTGTCTCCGGACACTTTATATACGTACATTGTGTGTCTCCATACTCTCTATATACGTACATTGTGTGTACCCGTACTCTCTATATACTTAAATTGTGTGTCTCTGTACTCTCTATATACTTACATTGTGTGTGACCCTACTCTCTATATACTTACATTCTGTGTCTCCTTAGTCTCTGTATACTTACATTGTGTGTCTCTTTCCTCTCTGTGTAATTACATAAAGTGTCTCCGTACTCTCTATATAATTACGTTGTGTGTCTCCGTACTCTCTATATACTTACATAGTATGTCCCCATACTCTCTATATACTTACATAGTGTGTCTAAATACTCACTATATACTTACATTGTGTGTCTCCGTACTCTCTATATACTTACATAGTATGTACCCATACTCTCTATATACTTACATAGTGTGTTTAAATACTCACTATATACTTACATTGTGTGTCTCCGTACTCTCTATATACTTATATTGTGTGTCTCCATACTCTGTATATACTTACATTGTATGTCTCCATACTCTCTATATACTTACATAATGTGTCCCCGTACTCTCTATTTACGTACATAGTGTGTCTCCGAACTCTCTATATACGTACATAGTGTGTCACCGTACTCGTTATATACTTATACTGTGTGTCTCCATACTCTCTATATACTGACAATGTGCGTCTCCATACTCTCTCTACACTTATATAGTGTGTCTCGTACTCTCTATATACGTACATTGTGTGTCCCCGTACTTTCTATATACCTATATTGTGTGTCTCTGTACTCTCTATATACTTACATTGTTTGTCTCTGTACTCTCTATTTACTTACATTGTGTGTTTCCGTACTCTCTATATACTTACATAATGTGTCCCCGTACTCTCTATATACGTACACTGTGTGTCCCCGTACTCTCTATATACCTACATTGTGTGTCCCCGTATTCTCTATATCCTTACATTGTGTGTCTCCGTACTCTCTATATATCTTTACATAGTGTGTCTCCGTACTCTCTATATACTTTCATTGTGCGTGTCCGTACTCTCTACATACCTACATTGTGTGTCCCCGTACTCTCTATATCTTTATGTAGTGTGTCTCCGTACTCTCTATGTACTTACATAGTGTGTCTCCATAATCTCTATATCCTTACATAGTGTGTCTCGATACTCTCTATATTCTTACATTTTGTGTCCTCGTACTCTCTATATATTTACATTGTGTGTCTCCTTAATCTCTAGATACTTGCATAGTGTGTCCCAGTACTCTCTATATACTTACATAGTGTGTCTCCGTACTCTCTATATACTTACAATGTATGTCCCCGTACTTTCTATATACTTACATAATGTGTCCCCGTACTCTCTATATACTTAGATATTGTGTCGCCGTACTCTTTATATACTTACATAGTGTGTCCCCGTACTCTCTATATCCTTAAATTGTGTGTCTCCGTACTCTCTATATCCTTACATAATGTGTCTCCATAATCTCTATATACTAACGTACTGTGTCTCCGTACTCTCTATATTCTAACATAGTATGTCCCCGTATTCTATGTATCCTTACATAGTGTGGTGAAATTGTATTCATATTGTGTCCCCGTACTCTCTATATACTTACATTGTGTGTCTCCATACTCTCTATATACTTACATTGTATGTCTCCTTACTGTCTATATACTTACATAGTGTGTCTTAATACTCACTATATACTTCCATTGTGTGTCTCCGTACTCTCTATATACTTACATAGTATGTACCCATACTCTCTATATACTTACATAGTGTGTCTAAATACTCACTATATACTTGCATTGTGTGTCTCCGTACTCTCTATATACTTACATTGTGTGTCTCCGTACTCTCTATATTCTTACATTGTGTGTCTCCATACTCTTTATATACTTACATAGTGTGTCCCCGTACTCTCTATTAACGTACATAGTGTGTCTCCGTACTCTCTATATACTTACATTGTGTGTCCCCGTACTCTCTATATACCTACACTGTGTGTAGCCGTACTCTCTTCTCTATATACTTCATTGTGTGTTTCCGTACTCTATACATAGTTACATTGTGTGTCTCCGGACTCTTTATATACGTACATTGTGTGTCTCCATACTCTCTATATACGTACATTGTGTGTCCCCGTACTCTCTATATACTTCAATTGTGTGTCTCTGTACTCTCTATATACTTACATTGTGTGTCTCCCTACTCTCTATATACTTACATTCTGTGTCTCCTTAGTCTCTGTATACTTACATTGTGTGTTTCTTTCCTCTCTGTGTAATTACATAAAGTGTCTCCGTACTCTCTATATAATTACGTTGTGTGTCTCCGTACTCTCTATATACTTACATAGTATGTCCCCATACTCTCTATATACTTACATAGTGTGTCTAAATACTCACTATATACTTACATTGTGTGTCTCCGTACTCTCTATATACTTACATAGTATGTACCCATACTCTCTATATACTTACATAGTGTGTTTAAATACTCACTATATACTTACATTGTGTGTCTCCGTACTCTCTATATACTTATATTGTGTGTCTCCATACTCTGTATATACTTACATTGTATGTCTCCATACTCTCTATATACTTACATAATGTGTCCCCGTACTCTCTATTTACGTACATAGTGTGTCTCCGAACTCTCTATATACGTACATAGTGTGTCACCGTACTCGTTATATACTTATACTGTGTGTCTCCATACTCTCTATATACTGACAATGTGCGTCTCCATACTCTCTCTACACTTATATAGTGTGTCTCGTACTCTCTATATACGTACATTGTGTGTCCCCGTACTTTCTATATACCTATATTGTGTGTCTCTGTACTCTCTATATACTTACATTGTTTGTCTCTGTACTCTCTAATCACTTACATTGTGTGTTTCCGTACTCTCTATATACTTACATAATGTGTCCCCGTACTCTCTATATACGTACACTGTGTGTCCCCGTACTCTCTATATACCTACATTGTGTGTCCCCGTATTCTCTATATCCTTACATTGTGTGTCTCCGTACTCTCTATATATCTTTACATAGTGTGTCTCCGTACTCTCTATATACTTTCATTGTGTGTGTCCGTACTCTCTACATACCTACATTGTGTGTCTCCGTACTCTATATATCTTTATGTAGTGTGTCTCCGTACTCTCTATGTACTTACATAGTGTGTCTCGATACTCTCTATATTCTTACATTTTGTGTCCTCGTACTCTGTATATATTTACATTGTGTGTCTCCTTAATCTCTAGATACTTGCATAGTGTGTCCCAGTACTCTCTATATACTTACATAGTGTGTCTCCGTACTCTCTATATACTTACAATGTATGTCCCCGTACTTTCTATATACTTACATAATGTGTCCCCGTACTCTCTATATACTTAGATATTGTGTCGCCGTACTCTTTATATACTTACATAGTGTGTCCCCGTACTCTCTATATCCTTCAATTGTGTGTCTCCGTACTCTCTATATCCTTACATAATGTGTCTCCATAATCTCTATATACTAACGTACTGTGTCTCCGTACTCTCTATATTCTAACATAGTATGTCCCCGTATTCTATGTATCCTTACATAGTGTGGTGAAATTGTATTCATATTGTGTCCCCGTACTCTCTATATACTTACATTGTGTGTCTCCATACTCTCTATATACTTACATTTTATGTCTCCTTACTGTCTATATACTTACATAGTGTGTCTTAATACTCACTATATACTTCCATTGTGTGTCTCCGTACTCTCTATATACTTACATAGTATGTACCCATACTCTCTATATACTTACATAGTGTGTCTAAATACTCACTATATACTTGCATTGTGTGTCTCCGTACTCTCTATATACTTACATTGTGTGTCTCCGTACTCTCTATATTCTTACATTGTGTGTCTCCATACTCTTTATATACTTACATAGTGTGTCCCCGTACTCTCTATTAACGTACATAGTGTGTCTCCGTACTCTCTATATACTTACATTGTGTGTCCCCGTACTCTCTATATACCTACACTGTGTGTAGCCGTACTCTCTTCTCTATATACTTCATTGTGTGTTTCCGTACTCTATACATAGTTACATTGTGTGTCTCCGGACTCTTTATATACGTACATTGTGTGTCTCCATACTCTCTATATACGTACATTGTGTGTCCCCGTACTCTCTATATACTTCAATTGTGTGTCTCTGTACTCTCTATATACTTACATTGTGTGTCTCCCTACTCTCTATATACTTACATTCTGTGTCTCCTTAGTCTCTGTATACTTACATTGTGTGTTTCTTTCCTCTCTGTGTAATTACATAAAGTGTCTCCGTACTCTCTATATAATTACGTTGTGTGTCTCCGTACTCTCTATATACTTACATAGTATGTCCCCATACTCTCTATATACTTACATAGTGTGTCTAAATACTCACTATATACTTACATTGTGTGTCTCCGTACTCTCTATATACTTACATAGTATGTACCCATACTCTCTATATACTTACATAGTGTGTTTAAATACTCACTATATACTTACATTGTGTGTCTCCGTACTCTCTATATACTTATATTGTGTGTCTCCATACTCTGTATATACTTACATTGTATGTCTCCATACTCTCTATATACTAACATAATGTGTCCCCGTACTCTCTATTTACGTACATAGTGTGTCTCCGAACTCTCTATATACGTACATAGTGTGTCACCGTACTCGTTATATACTTATACTGTGTGTCTCCATACTCTCTATATACTGACAATGTGCGTCTCCATACTCTCTCTACACTTATATAGTGTGTCTCGTACTCTCTATATACGTACATTGTGTGTCCCCGTACTTTCTATATACCTATATTGTGTGTCTCTGTTCTCTCTATATACTTACATTGTTTGTCTCTGTACTCTCTATTTACTTACATTGTGTGTTTCCGTACTCTCTATATACTTACATAATGTGTCCCCGTACTCTCTATATACGTACACTGTGTGTCCCCGTACTCTCTATATACCTACATTGTGTGTCCCCGTATTCTCTATATCCTTACATTGTGTGTCTCCGTACTCTCTATATATCTTTACATAGTGTGTCTCCGTACTCTCTATATACTTTCATTGTGTGTGTCCGTACTCTCTACATACCTACATTGTGTGTCTCCGTACTCTCTATATCTTTATGTAGTGTGTCTCCGTACTCTCTATGTACTTACATAGTGTGTCTCCATAATCTCTATATCCTTACATAGTGTGTCTCGATACTCTCTATATTCTTACATTTTGTGTCCTCGTACTCTCTATATATTTACATTGTGTGTCTCCTTAATCTCTAGATACTTGCATAGTGTGTCCCAGTACTCTCTATATACTTACATAGTGTGTCTCCGTACTCTCTATATACTTACAATGTATGTCCCCGTACTTTCTATATACTTACATAATGTGTCCCCGTACTCTCTATATACTTAGATATTGTGTCGCCGTACTCTTTATATACTTACATAGTGTGTCCCCGTACTCTCTATATCCTTAAATTGTGTGTCTCCGTACTCTCTATATCCTTACATAATGTGTCTCCATAATCTCTATATACTAACGTACTGTGTCTCCGTACTCTCTATATTCTAACATAGTATGTCCCCGTATTCTATGTATCCTTACATAGTGTGGTGAAATTGTATTCATATTGTGTCCCCGTACTCTCTATATACTTACATTGTGTGTCTCCATACTCTCTATATACTTACATTGTATGTCTCCTTACTGTCTATATACTTACATAGTGTGTCTTAATACTCACTATATACTTGCATTGTGTGTCTCCGTACTCTCTATATACTTACATTGTGTGTCTCCGTACTCTCTATATTCTTACATTGTGTGTCTCCATACTCTTTATATACTTACATAGTGTGTCCCCGTACTCTCTATTAACGTACATAGTGTGTCTCCGTACTCTCTATATACTTACATTGTGTGTCCCCGTACTCTCTATATACCTACACTGTGTGTAGCCGTACTCTCTTCTCTATATACTTCATTGTGTGTTTCCGTACTCTATACATAGTTACATTGTGTGTCTCCGGACTCTTTATATACGTACATTGTGTGTCTCCATACTCTCTATATACGTACATTGTGTGTCCCCGTACTCTCTATATACTTCAATTGTGTGTCTCTGTACTTTCTATATACTTACATTGTGTGTCTCCCTACTCTCTATATACTTACATTCTGTGTCTCCGTACTCTCTGTATACTTACATTGTGTGTCTCCTTACTCTCCGTATACTTACATAAAGTGTCTCGGTACTCTCTATATAATTACGTTGTGTGTCTCCGTACTCTCTATATACTTACATAGTATGTCCCCATACTCTCTATATACTTACATAGTGTGTCCAAATACTCACTATATTCTTACATTGTGTGTCTCCGTACTCTCTATATACTTACATAATATGTACCCATACTCTCTATATACTTACATAGTGTGTCTAAATACTCACTATATACTTACATTTTGTGTCTCCGTACTCTCTATATACTTACATTGTTTGTCTCCATACTCTGTTCATACTTACATTGTATATTTCCATACTCTCTATATACTTACATAGTGTGTCCCGTACTCTCTATAGACGTACATAGTGTGTCTTTGTACTCTCTTTATACGTACATAGTGTGTCTCCGTACTCTCTACATACTTATATTGTGTGTCTCCATACTCTCTATATACTGACAATGTGTGTCTCCATACTCCCTATACAGTTACATAGTGTGTCTCGTACTCTCTATATACGTACATTGTGTGTCCCCGTACTTTCTATATACCTAAATTGTGTGTCTCTGTACTCTCTATATACTTACATTGTGTGTCTCCGTACTCTCTATATACTTACATAGTTTGTCCCCGTACTCTCTATATACTTACAATTTGTGTCACCGTACTCTCTATATACGTACATTGTGTGTCCCCGTACTTTCTATATACCTAAATTGTGTGTCTCTGTACTCTCTATAAACTTACATTGTGTGTCTCCGTACTCTCTATATACTGACATAGTTTGTCCCCGTACTATCTATATACTTACAATTTGTGTCACCGTACTCTCTATATACTTACATTGTGTGTCCCCGTATTCTCTATATCCTTACATTGTCTGTCTCCGTACTCTCTATATCTTTACATAGTGTGTCTCCGTACTCTTTATATACTTACATTGTGTGTCTCCGTACTCTCTATATACCTACATTGTGTGTCTCCGTACTCTCTACATCTTTATGTAGTGTGTCTGCGTACTTTCTATATACTTACATAGTACGCTCCGTACTCACTATATACTTATATTGGGTTTCCCCTAACTCTCTATATACCTACATTGTGTGTCTCCGTACTCTCTATATACATACATTGTGTGTCTCCATACCTTCTGTATACTTACATTGTGCGTCTCCATACTCTCTATATACATACCTAATGTGTCCTAGTACTCTCTGTGTACTTACATTGTGTGTCCCCGTACTCTCTATATACTTACATTGTGTGTGCCCGTACTCTCTATATACTTACATTGTGTGTCCCCGTATTCTCTATATTCTTACATTGTGTGTCTCCGTACTCTCTATATCTTTACATAGTGTGTCTCTGTACTCTCTATATACCTGCATTGTGTGTCTCCGTCCTCTCTATATCTTTATGTAGTGTGTCTCCGTACTCTCTATATATTTACATAGTGTGTCTGCGTACTCTCTATATACTTACAGTCTGTGTCCCCGAACTCTCTATATACCTACATTGTGTGTCTCCGTACTCTCTATATACATACATTGTGTGTCTCCATACTCTTTGCATACTTACATTGTGCGTCTCCATACTCTCTATATACATACATAATGTGTCCCCGTACTCTAGGTATACTTACATTGTGTGTCCCCGTACTCTCTATATCCTTACATTGTGAGTCCACGTACTCTCTCTATAATTACATTGTGTATCTCCGTACTCTCTTTATACTAACAGTGTGTGTCTCAGTACTCTCTATATACTTAAATTGTGTGTCTCCGTACTCTCTATACACTTACATAATGTGTCCCCGTACTCTCTATATACTTACATAGTGTGTCTCCGTACTCTCTAAATACTTACATTGTGTGTCCCAGTACGCTCGATATACTTACATTGTGTGTCTCCGTACTATCTATATACTTACATTGTGTGTCTCCTTACTCTCTACATACTTAACATTGTGTGTCTCCTTACTCTCTATATACTTAACATTGTGTTTCTCCGTACTCTCTATACTAACATAATGTGTCCCGTACTCTCTGTATACTTACGTAGTATGTCCCCGTACTCTCTATACTCTTACATTTTGTGTCCCCGTACTCTCTATATACTTACATTGTGTGTCTCCGTACCCTCTATATACTTACATAGTGTGTCTCCGTACCCTCTATATACTTACATAGTGTATCCCCATACTCTGTATTTACTTACATGG